>OZ038379.1:7454159-7688225 GCA_964036045.1 Eutreptiella sp. 'Long Island Sound 2002' | reverse complement strand
GGGTCCCCAACAAAGGGGACAAAATCAAAGCACAAAAAAAAGGGGGAAAAACATAAAAAAAATTTGTTGTTGTGTCTCTAATCCTGTCTCAGGTCCTGCAGATTGCCCGCACTAGGGATTGAACCCATGACCTTTCAGCTGCAGAGGCATTGCTTTACCCACTAGGGTATGGGCCATTTCCGACAAACTTCCGCACGGTGGTGGTTGATATTTGGTCCAATTTGGTTTTCATCCATTATTGGGTTCTCCTGAATAAACTAAGTGTTTTGAGTATGGATACATGGGGTGAAAACCCATTTTTTCACCCTCTACTAGATCAAGCAAATTTTCCTTAGGGTGCCTTCGGCGCCCATGGTCCAGCACTTTCTAGCCAATTTCCAGGCGCAAGCAGGTCTCAAAGCGCTCTACACATGCACGTCTTGCTATGCATATGCAGCAATGTCCGGCAGTTCCGCATGATCACAGGTATGATACACGTGTGCTACCATACAATTGTCTGCACCTGATGGCCTTTATTTTGTCAACACTTCAGTGTTTATATGCTATAGAAGAGGAAAAGGTGCCATGTTGCTGCCATCCTGCATCCGAGTCACCTTACATGTGCTGGCACTCCTCGGCCAAGTAACCTGGACTAGGACTTCGCCTCAAGGGAAGTGGTTGTTCAGATTGGCGCCATGAAGTGTTTTACCACGGGGGCTCGCCGGGAGCAGACCCTTTACGCCAACCCCCCCCCCTTGGAAATTGGCCACCGTCACTTGTCCTTACACAGCATGAAGCACACAAGTGTCTTTCTTTGGCTTTGATTGTACCAACCTCGGTACACCCCATACCCCCAAGCTCTTAATATAGAAAGAAGGAGCATTATCCAGTGTCCCAAAGTAAATGATGCACATCTTAGAATGACACCTCCAAATCAAGTGTCCTAGAATCCCAGAAGCCCCAACTAGTAGAACGAATCGGCCAAAATCACAGAAACCCCACAAATTGGCAGAACAAATCGGCGAAATCGACCGAATTCGGCCGCTGATTTGGGGGCTGAGTTGAGGGTGGGGGTTGTGGCAGAGTGGGGGGCACGTGGAGGGGCTGTGACACGGGGGGGCCGTCTCCTCGCTTTTAGACGCGACTCCCCCCCCCAGTAGAAGTGGGCCGAAGGCCCCTAGGGGGGGGGGGGTTAGGGGGGGGGGGCTAGCCGCCGAGGAGGGCTTCTAAGGGACTTGCTAGTCGCTGCTAGTTGCGGGGGGGGGAGGGGGGCTAGGGGAGGGGGTTAGCAGAGGTCTAGTTCAGTTTGGCAGAGACGCAGTGGCCTAAGGGGTTACTCTACAACAACGGAGGCCTCCACTCTACCTCCTCACCAGTGCAAAGGTGGTTGTAGGCGCCCACACCCCCTGGGGAGGGCCGTATATATATGCTGTTCTCTCCGACACGGCCCGTCACACCGGAGAGCAGCTGGGTGCCTGGCAGGTTGCCCAAGCCTACGAGGCACCCGATCAGTGGAACACAGGCAAGAAACACGGCAAAGACGTATCTAATGCAACTCCTTTATTCGCGATTCTTAATGACCATGCCACCCAGACAGTGCCTACTCCCGTCGCTCTGCGGCGAATGCTTTCCCGGGTGCCTACTTGTATAGCGCCTCGTCTTGCGATATCTGGCGCTCAAAAGCTCTGATAAAAAGTGGCTACCTCAAAATCAAAATTGGCTACCCCACCCCTGCCTTCTTGGGGGCCCGCAAGTGGGCGGAAATGCTACCTAACCCTTGCATTCTTGGGGGTCCCCAGCAAAGGGGACAAAATTTTCAAGCGCCTTCGGCGCCACCATATGTATGGCCAGTAGCCATTGACCCTTGGTAACTAAGTGGGCCCGGAGGGCAGGGAGGGGGGGGGGGGTCGCGTACCCGAACCGAGGAGCCCCCCCCCCCCCCCGTGGGCTGTGAGAGAGGGAGGGCCAGGTGGGCATTGGGTTGGGATGGGGGTATGTCCACTCACAACATTGACGGTTCCTAGGGCACTCTCCATCGCCCCAGCACCAAGAAGCTGACCTATGAGGCGTTGCAGGCTAGAAAAGCGGTGAAAAAAAACTCATCAAGAGCTGCAGGGCAGCCCTAGACGTCTTTCGGTCTGTTTGTCGAGAACGACAAAGTGCAGTCCTGGACAGTGGGTTCAGTGTGATACAGAATTCCTCCTGTGCCCTCACCTGCACCATGTTTTGGTCCACACTAACCAACAGACCAAGAAAAACCCCATGGAGGAGTACGTGTTTATGACAGCCCAAAAAAATACACCCTGTGTTAGGTGCAACCACCCAACAGCACACACACAAACAGAAAAAAGATTACAGGGTGGACAGAGTCCGCAGAGATGCACGTCGGTGCACCAGGCTGGTTGGTAACCCTCAGGTTGGAAGACGCCGGGGATGACGTGGTCGGTGTCGCGTGCCCCTCCCGCTGAGCGGGTGAGCCAGTGGACGAACCGTTTTACAACTGCACTGTGGGTGCACGCCTGGTGGTGGGCTATTGCGTAAACCGGGTGCATAGTGTTTTCCACACCACACGGGGATGCGCTGTACACACAGTTGTACACACACACACACACACACACACACACACACAAACACCAAGTCGGCCAAGGTTGGGCGCGAGGGCCTTCACGTATTGGCAGGTGGGGCTCAGGGGACCAGGCATGTGGTTGAGGGGAGCCCCCCCCCCACCAGTTAGCGTGTCACGCAGAGGGATAACTGTCCCACTCTGACCCACGGGGGGGGGGAAGGCCCGAACCCCCCCCCCTCCAGATCCCCCCTACGAGCATCTTTCGGCATCCGACAACGTGCAAGTGCTCGGGACACAGCAGCCCTTGCACTGCGGTGGCTTTGCTTTGATGGTTTCCTGCAGACCTTTCCTGTGAAGCTTGTGTGTGCACTTTGAACTTGCACTTTGAACTTCGTGTTGAGGCATTTATGTCGTATCTCCATGGTTGTGGCCTCACCAGAAGCACTTGTGCGACGCGGGCAGTTTGTGCAGGACTGTCCATATGACTCAGGTTCGAACCCCAACGTTCAAGACAACTGCTCGACGGGCTCCAGCCATCCAAAGTCGAGGGGTCGAACCCGAGGTGTGACACCGGTGGAAAGCGACGACAGACACACACAGGCATGTGCTGAACCAACAACTTTCCAACGCAATCTTTCTAAGGTTTTGACCGTGTTAGACAAAAAAGAATCAAACAATGCCCCCTCTGCCAGGGCTGGGAACACGTTCAGTTGTGGGGGATGGGGGTCACTCAATTCCCAACCCCCTCCCCCGCCCTCAAAAGGGCTCCCGTGACTGAGCCCATTTTCTGGCCCCCGCTTCACAAGGGGGATGGGCGGGGCTGGGCAATGCGACTCCTGAATGCCGAAAACCTGAGGCGGAGCCTCGGGCGTCCCTGGCCATCGCTACACAACCCGTTGGGATGACTCAAACAATGCAAAAGAAACGAGGTTTGGCCCTTGGGGGCACAACCCCCCTCACAGTTGTAGAGACGCTGAGCCATCACCCGCCGGCCGCCACGCCCAAACAGCAAATGGCGGGCACAAAATCGCTTTTTGTGACCAAGGTTCCTGCTCAGCCACGCCAGCCCCTTTTCCACGCCAATCCCCAGCCCCCTAATGCGGGCGGCTCGAGTGACCCCACCCCCCGCAAATGATTTCGCCCGCCCAGGCCAACAGCCATTCCAACGCCTAAGGCCCCCTGCTGCCGCGTGCGTATGCCTTGCACCAAAGCCACCGCCCAACACCTGCCGTGTTGCGGTGGGGCACACCTTCTCCGTCCCGGTCTCCTCGTCGGTCGCACACACGTGGTCTTGGATAGGGGGCTCTTCCACACGCGCCAGCACACGCGAGACCATCACGTCGGCTGGGGCTGCAGATCAGTGATGCCACAGGCGGGGGACCGAGGGGCACGCCACGGCACCGGGCAGAGGGTTGTGAAATCATGGCACCCGATGGCGCGCCCACTCAAGCAGGGGGCAGGTGCGCCCACAGAGGCGCACACCACGTGGGGAGGGGAGGGGGGGGACCAGGAGAGCATGCGATAGAAGAACATACCCAAACGCCAGCACAGATGACACCACAGTGGGCTTCGCTTACCTCTGGGGCAGTCGGCCTCTCAACGGCAACATTGAGGTCCAGAGGCAGGCGGACGGGCAGGCAGCGAAGCAGATGCACAGGCAGCAAGGCAGGCAGTTGCGGCTGCTGCGAGCACGTGCCTGTGCTGTGCGCGGCTGAGTTCCATCACCAACAACAGCAAACAACAGGGCTGTCCTTAAGGGGAAAAAAAAAGGGGGGCTCGGAACGTCAACAGAAACGAACCCTCACGGGGACGCTCTCTGCTTCATGGTCAAGACACACTCAAGACACAACACCACAGAAGCATTGTCGAACAATGGTTGGCGGTTGGCGGCGGTTGGCGGTTGGTGGCGGTTGGCGGTTGGTGGTTGGTGGCGGGTGGCGGTTGATGGCGGTTAACGGTTAGCGCTGGGCGGCGATGGTCGGTTGGCGGTTGGCGGTTGGTGGTCCCAAGGGGCTGTCCTAAAGGGCTGTCCTGGACCAAAAAAAAAGAGCTCTTAAGGATAGCCCTAGTAAACAGTCGAGCGCTAGTGACAGGATACACGGTTTTGACGAACTTACCTTGCCGACATACGCTGGTGACACATTGTGAGAACGCTTTTCGTGCCACATGAGCGTCCCGGCCGCGCCACCTTGCCGCGACCCACATTGCCAAAGCGGGCCAGCCTGCCAATCGAACCCAATAGCCACCGCACTGCACGGGATCAAAGCAGTAACAATGGTGCGGACTGAGCCGTCACCTGCCGCTTGTGCGCGGTGCTTCCGATGCGCACCACGTTGCCAAAACACTGTTTCTGCGCAAACATTTCATTCTCAAGCGCCGAGTGTAGCATTGTCCCAACCTTCGACCCACAGGTGGGACAGAACGCGCTCTTCTCACGGGCCAAGCCCCATCGTGTCGGGGCACCCACTTCCGCACCAAAGCCACCGTCCCAATCTTCCGGAGGCACTCGACGCCCATGCACTGGGCGCGAGCATTGCCTGGGGGCCCAGGGGCTCCACTAGCGGACGCCGCGCAGCCGTCGCGCATGATTGGGCGTGGCTTGGGCATAGAATCCTGCTGGTGGGCATGGGTGTGTGTGGTGTTGGGGGGGTGCCATGAAGGTTGAGTAACTGTGCCTGTTGGTACTTCCGGGTGTACGCAGAGACCCGGGTTTTTAAAAATGAATTGTGCGCATCGCTTGTCCCAAGCCACTGGGGTGAAGTACTAGGCGAGATTGGGGCATTGGTCTCTGCTCACAAGTGCTGCTTCAGACCCTTGGCATCCTCCCAATGCCATGCCATGCTTCGCATTCAGTCATTCCCATGACAGTGAAGTTCCCAGGGTGCCCTTCACAACGTGTGATGTGGGAAATAGGGCCATGGGCTAGCGGATCACCTAGCGTTACCCACCGGTGGTGTGCAGCATGTCCAGGTATTTTGCGATTGGTTTTGTGTTTCCGTTTCACTCGTGCGCCAACGGCAAGTACTTCTGCATTGGGTGCCCTCCCTTAGTGGGCAGTCACAAACAAGCAGCGGAGGTGAGCCTACCCCAACACTCAGCACCCTCTGACTAAACGACCATGCCCTATGGATCGGGCGTGGTGGATGGGAGACAGGTTGGGGCTGGAGACGATGGAAAGGGCTAGCGAGGGCCCCTGGACCACCGCCGACTTGCATTGCCGAACAGGAACTCCCGGGACACCAATCAGCCCTTGCACACCACCAACGTGTGTGTGGTGTCTGCTGCCCCCTGTCAGTACCTGCCAGTGCCAGGCCTGGGTAGATTGCCGATTGGACGGTAATGCTTTGCACAAATTGCGAGCCACCAACCGCTCACCGCCAACCCAGTTTGCTGATTGCAGAGCACACCAAACCCCTGACGTTCCTGTTGCCAACTCTGTCTAACCACAATACTAACCACAAGAAGGCTGCCACCTTTCCTCAGTGCCTATGCATCGAAACTCCCGCAGTGCCTTGTACCCAGCAAACCACCGCAAACATACCGACAATGACCATCGCCAGAGCCCCTGCGACGGCACCGCTCACGAGGGCAGTTGCTGTGAAAGGCCAGCCATGTCTCGACAGGAAGCCCAGGCAAGACTAGAAAACATGAGACGGGTGCTGTTGGCAGGGGCGGCGTGGAAGGGGCGTCATGCGCATCGGCTGACCATCTGCGGTCGTCCTCATGCGTCTCCACAGCAATGACAAGATCACGGATGAGCAAATGCAGACATGCCACGCGGGGGGAGAGGCGGCGTACCTCATACAGCGCAAACTGCACGGAGCCGAACGGGACTTCACGAGCGTTGAGCACAAGCCAACTGGTTCGGAACCTCCGCCACGCGCCCTCTGTCAAGAATGTCTCGCGAATAATCTGAGAAATGCAGAGCCCAGAACCGAGCATACAGAGGAGCGTTGAGTACCTCGACTGCGCCTGTGCAGGCGCACGCAGCATCACATGCACCATCTTGTACCCACATCTATCAGGGGCTGCAAAAGGAATTACCGCACAAAGTTTTTGCCCAGTTTGATTGAACACCAACGTGCATGTTGTTCTGAGCGGAAGCAGGGCAGATTCTGTTGTTTGCAAAACGAAGCTGTCAATCCAACAACACAACCTCCCATTATGAGGTGTCTCTTGGCGACAAAACCCCCCACCCGGGGGGGCTCCTCGGGTTTGGACCCCCCCCCTAACCATTGGCCGGAGGGCCCCTGGAGGGGGGGGGGGGGTCCGGCAGGGGCGATGGGGGGGGGGTACAGGAGGGGTGATTTGGGGAGGTGGGCTTGGGGGAGGGGGGACATGCCCCCAAGGTCAAGCGTTGGTTAATCACAAGTTTCCCTTACCTCCCCTTGCCCTCCCTCTAACAGGACCACCACCCTGAACCTAACCCTAACCTCTGCAGCGAGTTGGTTCGGCCATGCCAGCCATGTTGATTTGGTTGAACAAGATCTTCCAAATTTCGTTCATGGCTGCTTTTTGCCACATCACTAACCCCAGCACTAACCTCTACCCCGAGCCTAGGGTTAGAGTTAGGGATAGGGCTAGGGTTGCGGTTGGGGTTGGGGCTAGGGGTAGGGGTCGGGGTAGGGTTAGGACTAGGCTTAGGGTTGGGGTGGGCGTTAGGGTAAGGGTTGGGTTTAAGGATAGTGGTAGGGTGCAAAGTGGACAAAAAGGGGTAAAAATGTCCTTTGGGCGCCTTTGGCACCCATGGACTCCTTGAGCCGGTACCTTTGACAACCAATTGTTGGCCGGAGGCCCCTTTTGGGGGGGGGGGGGGGTAGTTGGCGTCCTAGGACCCACGGAGTTGCCCCCCGGGAACCCCCCCCCGAATTGAAGCCCCGCGGGGTTTTAGCGGTCCAGAGTTCCAGAAGACGGGGGTTAAAACCTGATTAAGTTGAGCTAAGCAAAGGTTTAGGTGGAACCTTGGGTAGACTTGCCCTGTTTAACACAGTCGCCTACCAAGAGATACTGAATTGCAACCACTCAAAAGCACACACAAAGGGGGGGTCGGGTCCAGTAGGGTTGGGTTGTCAGGATACCACTAGTTCTGCTGTTTGTATCACTTACTATGGCAGATATTGTGTTGCCCACCATTCAATGCAATGACGATGATGTCCCAACTCCAGCTCTTCCTCTTGCTCAGGGGGTTAGCGTTCGACAACACAACAACCTGTGTGTGAGCTGGTCCCCATCCGGGCAGGGTGGGGGGGTCATGACCTGTAATTTCTAGCGCCCTTGAGGGGGTGGTGGTGGTGGGCCTGTGGGACTTGCACCTGCACTGGTATGGCCTGGAGCTTTGGCTCAGGGCCACCCAACCCACAATAGACCACCAGCATCGTGACGTGTGCGGGAACTGGGCATTCGCCTTTTCCCTGCCGGCTGAGGCAGCGATGGGTGTATGCTGTGACAATGCACTTCAAACTGCCGCGCCCTGTCCGGGCCCGGGGATTGCTTTACCAAACCGGCCTGGCCAATCCAACGGACCCGCCTGCCCACCGACATCAGAAACGATTCTAATCTCCTCACGGGCAAAATGAATTAAAAAGGGACTGGAAATCCGAGGCTGATTGTCGGTACCCAGCCTTTTGGGGGGCCAGGGGTGGGGCAAGAACTTCACTGAGCAATGGCCTGGTCCAAACTCTGTGGAGGTGTGCGTGCCAAGTGTGTGGACTCGGGCACCTGCGCTGACAATACTGCGAGCACATTCAGACCCTCGCGTACGGTCCGCGTGCACAGGGCAGCAGCGGAGCACACCTCGCCAGTGCTTTGGCTTTGGTTGGCTTGCCTTTGCTTGAGCAGCATCTCCATGGGGGTCTGGACAAGAGAGCTCACCAGCGTACCCAAAGCCCCTGCAGGAATATTGGCGCGTCTCTGAGAGCCGAGGAGCGCCTCACCCCTTGTCGGGGCTGTCCTCAGTGCCAAAAAAAAAAAACTGGTGGACTCCAATGCGCCGGGGCCCCCGAGACGGCAGGGGTGAGCTAGCCAATTCGCCCACATATGGGCCCCCAAGACGGCAGGGGTGACGCAGCCAGTCCGCCCACACATGGGCCCCCGAGACGGTAGGGGAAGCGGTAGCAAGTCCGCCCACACATGGGCCTCTACAGTGCCTACACGAGGTGCTGTTGGATACCAGCCAACCGCCGTTGGTCAACTGCAATCCTGCCACCTACGGCCTAAGACTGTCCGTTGGTGCAGAAAATGTCACATACCCAAAGCACAGCCCTGTCCTTGTCCTGAAGGCGACGCCCCCCGGCGTGCGATCCGGTGTGACGGACCCATGTGTGCGTCACAGGCTTGGCACTAATACCTCGGCCCGGGTCTGCCCGGATGCAATACCCAGCGGAGGTGAAATGTTCCACAGGGTTTTGCACACCTTCTCGGACCTTCAAGCCTTCTCCTAGGTCCTATACTACGCCATTGCTTACGGACCCGGGAGGGGGCGGGTCAATTGAGGCCCTGGCCAGCCCCCCCAGCCCCCAACATCAGAATTGTCCTCAGGGAAGAAGATGAAATTCACTAAAGAGGCCCAAAGATGGAGACCGATTTCAGGTACACAAACTTTTTTTGGTGTCTGACGGGGGGGGGGGGGGTTGCCACTAAGCAATGGCCTGTCCCCCTTACCCTTACCCCGGACCGTTGCCCTAGGATGGCAGTGGATGACGCAGCATCACGCTTTGGAGGCTTGCTCCAGAGCAAAAATGTGTTATTTCTCAAGGCAGGTGGCACACTGCAGCGATGGGGGCAGGGACAGGGCCCAGGGGGCGCAAAGCAGGGGCCTGTCTGTACTCAGGTGTCACCCTTCAAAGTGCCCGGGTCTGCCTTGACTCAGCCGACATTCTGCCCGGACCCTAATGCCAGGGCTGGTGCGCAAGCGACGCCCTGCCTCAGCCACAAACACCCCCGTGGCTTGGCCACAGAACGACAAGGGCCGTCACGCTCCAGATTCGCTCTGGCACGCACCACAGCGCAGATTGTGACCCACATTGCAATCACGAGCAAGGCGCCGCGGGCGCCCCCATGGCTCCGGTACAGGGGTAGGCGGACTTTCAATGTACGGGGAGGGGGGTCAAAAGAGCCCCTTGGCTAGACCCCCCCCTCGCCCACTTCGGAACTTCAGTGGTCTCAATAGAAGGGGGTTGGCGGGAGGGAGGTGGCTGGAGGGTTGGCAGGGGTCCTTGGGGGCATGGAGTTGAGGAGGTTGCAGGCGGCCGGGGGGGAAGGGGGGTGGGGGACTGTTCCTGATTCTAGCCCCAGCAGGGGTAGCAGGATTCTATGCCCAAGCCACGCCCAATCATGCGCAACGGCTGCGCGGCGTCCGCTAGTGGAGCCCCTGGGCCCCCAGGCAATGCTCGCGCCCAGTGCATGGGCGTCAAGTGCCTCCGGAAGATTGGGACGGTGGCTTCGGTGCGGAAGTGGGTGCCCCAACACGATGGGGCTTGGCCCGTGAGAAGAGCACGTCCTCGGGCTTGCGCACAGATGTGGGCGACACACGCACGGCACAAGGGAGGGCCAGAAGGGGGGGGGTTATCAAGGAACCCGGCGAAAGTCACGGGCCTAAAAGCCCATCGATCCTGTGGAAGTTGGACTTTCACTGTTAGAGGGGGGAGGGGATCAATAGAGCCCCCGAAAACTTGGGGGCGGGGTCTGGGAAAGGGGCTTCATTGACAGGGACCTCCATTGACGCTGAACGCGCCGGAAGCAATTTTGTCAACGCTGCCCCCCCCCCCCCCCCCTGCCCATGATGCATGCATGTCTATGCATGGTTCCCCCCGGCGTGTGTGCGTATAAGCCTGCCACCAACCCAACCCCTCAGACTCGGTCTGATGACTCGCAGACCCGCAGATGAGGCGCCAGACGCGCCGCCACCAACGTTTGCCCCCTCCATCCTTAGGGCCCCTGGTCCTCTTGATGAACCCCTGTGCCTTCCTTTACCCCGGGCACGTGTCACTGACATCCGTACTGCAGTGTGGGGAGTAGCCTGGACAAAGGGGAGGGGCAGGGGGGGGGGGTAATCATTTAGGTGTGCCTGTTTGTCCACAGCCATCCGTTGGTGAGACCAGCCGCCAACAACACAGCGAACCAGGTGTGCTGTTCGTCCCCATTGCACAGTTTGCATGCAGCCACACACCCGCCACAAAACTGACGAGAAAGCTGCCGTCCCGGACGCTCGCAATCATGAAAACGCCGACCAGCAGTGATTTGAACAGCACGCCTGCAAAATTGGAGTGGAGAGGTGTGACCCATCTGGTGTCAAAAGCAAAGCGTTTTACGGAGGTAAATGAGTCTAGTCCCCTCGCTGAGAACCCCTTCCGACTCAGAGCACATACTAAATGCCATGGCGAGGCTCTCTGACGGCAAATCTGACGCCAACGCAAATGCCAGACCTGTGGACATGGCAGGGCACAACCGTCGTCAACGTTGAGACAGGGCGAAGAAGGCAGTTGACACAAAGTGCAACGGCCATCAAAAACCGAGCACATACGCCTGTGCCCCAATCAGGACCTTGAAGTAGCTGACTTAGACAAACGGAGCAAGCCTTGGCCCACACACCTTCCGGATGGATCCCTCCGTCAATGGGATGGGGATCCCTCCGAAGCCTCACACATGCCTTGGGGATGTAAACAAGCACTCATCAGATGAGTGCCCAGCATTTGCCACAGGTCACCAAAATGCCAATGCTGCACACAAAACCTCTGACTTCCATGTCATTCCTCCACACAGTACGGACTTACACTGGGTCCCAAATCAGCATACTCCCTCGCAGGTTGATGGGCTAAGCCTGAAACAGCAGCGATGGTCGCCACCCTCCGGCTTCGCACCGGTCAACATCACTGGCACTGAGTCTTGCATTGTCAGCAATGCCGCCGGGGCGCCGTTAGACGCCCCACAGTTGGGCCCACACTTTGGCCTCCCCCTCTGCGCCTGAAGCCCTCCTCAGTTGACTGCTGGACTGCTGGAGGGGACCCTGCCAAGGGTGCTGGGTCTGGAGCGGTCTACGCCTGCGCTGCTTCTCCTCTGCTCTTCTGACACCTGCCCCATTTGTCGGCCAACGCCTGTGCCTCTGTGTCCCCTCTCACCTTCACTGTCACTTCGTCTGCTTGCGCCCCCTCTCCGAGCTCCACGGGCCCCTGACAGCCCTGCAGCACCCGCACACCGCTGTACAGGCCTGGAAGCCCGTTTTGGGGGTCAATGGCCGGCAGGCCACATTGCACCCGGGTCTTGATGGTATCCACGGGATGCAGGGCGGTGGTGGCGACGGCAGCCCCGATGCCAGATGCCAGCAGACTGCCCACAAACCCAAGCCCCTGAAGGCGAAACCCTGCAGGAAACATGAGAGAAACCTGCGGCGAGCCGGGCTGCACGAGGGCAAGGCGGGAAGAAAATTGCTCTGCGGGGGGGGGGGGGGTGACACGGAAGCCCATTTTCCCAACCCCCCCCCTCCCTCCTTGGCCGCCGTGACGGGAGGGGGGGGGTTCAGGGCAGGGGTGCCCGACCTGCCGTGCCGGGGGGGGCGGGGGGTCAACCCAACATCTATGGCTCAAAATGATACCCACGTCGCGCTGATCATTTTGACTACTCAAATGTGGGGGGGGGGGGGGGGGGTTATTGGTGGAAAAAAAATTTTCGGGCCAAAATTTGTGTTCCTGCGCCTTTGGTGCCAACATCCGTTCTTACACAAAACAAAGGGCCCGACACGGAACCCCATTTCTCCAACCCCCCCCCCCCTTCCTTCGGCGGGCGTCCATGTCACCCCCCCCCCCCCGCAGAGCAATTTTCAGGTCGCCCAAGAAGGGCGACACAGTGCAGTGACATCACAGAATACGGTGGTGGTTTTCGGGTTCTGCCCTGGTCAACCGAATGTCCCTGCCATGCCTTTGGTCCACAACGACTCAAGCCCCTGGGGCGGGGCGGGGGGGGCAAAGACACGGGCTCCAACGACAGGCCCAAGCACTCAGTGCTGGTACAATGCGGCTCCAAGAGCGCCGAAGAAAAGGATTTTTGCGTCCAAAATTTTCGCAACCGCCGGAAAGAAGTGGGGCTGCATGCCCTTCAACACGAAACCATCCCAGCAGAGCCTCTACTCAAGCCAACAAAAAAACGACATGGGCAGTGCAATAACTCAGTTTTCGGGGGGGGGAGGGGGGAATGGACCAGTTCACTGCGACCAACGCACCATCTCTCGGTTGAAAAGGAGGGTACCCGGGGGGGGGGGGGGGGGGCAAAAGTGGCGTAGATTTGGTGCACGGGATCCACGCCTTAGTCAGTCTGTACCCAACCCTTCCACACGATCTTTGGTGATGGCTTTGGATTGCATGCGCCCTGGGTGGGCACCACGTTCGCACGATGTGCATATTTGGTAAAACCAACCAGGTAGGAAAGCCTCGAACCCCACCACCTCCGCACGGCAAGGCAAACACCCTGCTCCGAGACACTTCAGGAGAAAGTGTAGCACTCAATGCCACTGAAACAACCACGTTGGGCTGATAACCGACAGCCAGGGCTGTGCTTGAATGAGGGGAAGAGCTGGAGGGGGGTGGTCCGGCACGCAAGGCTTTGTGTGTCAAAAAAAAAATGGCCAGCAACCATTTTTTTGCTTGTAAAATTTGATTTTTACGTGGGCTTTTTTGTCGGACCCTCGGACATGACACCTGGTTGTGTTGCTGTCTGCAGCTGGCGGCCTCTCGCCACTTACCCCGGTTGGGCGGGGGGGGGGGGGGGGACCTAATTGGGGTGAACTAAGCAAAGTTGTAGGTGGAACCTTTCGTAGTCTTGCCCTGTTACACACAGCCACCCATCAAGAGCTATTGGATTCGCCCCGGCTTCGCCGCCTGCAACACCCTAACCCTAACCTTGATGCCGTGCCGTATGCAGACAACGGGCCGAGAAGCACATATGCCGGAGGTTCTCACTCGTTTCGCCGGTGTGTTCTTCGCACAGTAATTGGCATCGCTGCTGCCCACCGCTTCTTGAAATTATATGCCTTTGAGTGGGGGGCTAGCACAGCCCTGCCGACGCTGGTGCGCGCGGAATCACCGGTGCTTCCGACCAAATCAATGACTGTCGGTGGCTTGCAGTTCACTGACGGCGGTTGGCCGATTCGTCGCTGCCTGGGGGCCTGTCCTGCAGGGTTGTGGTGAGGAGGCAAAAACCGGTCATCAAAACACTGCCCGCACAACCTGCTCACCGCATCACGCTGATCGGAATCTCCGAGGACTTACCCCTGAGTGGCCTCACATGAAGCAACCATGCGAATCCTCCGAATAGCACCATCACCCTCTCACGGTTGGGCCAGCACTCAAAGCCCCTGTTCCACATTTGTGGTGGTGAAGAGCTTTCCCCCAAACTTCACAGGTCAAGGGAACGACTGCAAGTGTCTGCCGGCCCGGCGGGGGAGTGAAAGCGGCAGGGGCAGTTTGCTGCCATCATGAGCAGTGGGACCAACATTCCAGCCTGACCCTCGGGACGTCAAAGCAGGGGGCCGCACTCGTCCTCAGCTAAGACTCAGGGATGCGATGTCGTAAGTGCACTGCATCCGGCATACCTCCGCTGAACGTAAGGCCGGCCGCAAGAGATGCAATCCCTGCCCAGAGCGGCCACGGCACCGATCCCTGATGCTCCGCATCCGGACGGGCGGCTAACGACCCTGACTGCAGGGCAGTGCTGCGAGCGCGGTGCGCGCTGCCACGTCTGCAGAGACAGTATGTATGCCCACCCTGCAGCCGCGCAGCACTGCCGAAACATAAGCCCTGTCTCATCGGATGCCATGATGGGTCGTGATCAGGACACAGAGCGCAAGATAGCATAATGCATCTGGCCAGATTGGCTTGTGCGCTGTGATACACTACAAATTGGGGGTAATTAACACGGACTGCGCATCACATCCATGCCGCCGACTGGGGTGCCATTTTTTAGTGTCAGGGATTGTTAACCCACACATTCCCACGGGGTCCATGCCAGTGGTGTTGAATGTCATGTTCTAATGGCTGGCCACATTGCAGTTTGCATGTGTCCTCTTCACCACAGTCCCTCCATGCATCCCGCTGGTGCCTGTTCGTTGGCTTCTGCAAGACAAACAAACCAGGGATGGTACTTGGTTGTCCATGCGCATCCATGCTGCTGGTTGGGTGCCTTCCTTTTGTTGTGTGCTGTGTTTTATGCATGTCTGTTGTAGCATGTATATTACATAGCATATTTCATCATTGTGAGTGGTCACAATATCACAAAAAATTTTTGCAAAATTTTCCATTTTTGAACTGTAGAGGGTGGAAAACTGCTGAAGCAGTTTGTGCACACACCAAATGCCATGGAACCACCTACAAACAGCAATTTTGAAGCTTTCAGGGGGCCCATGGCTCGGGCTAGATGGGCCCAGTGGCCACTACGTGGGTCCCCATGGGCGCTCAAGTACCCGTATTATCACCAAATGATCACCCAAACCCAACCTAGGGGCAACAGAAGGGTTTCGGAAAAAGTCGAAATGTGAAAATTTTTTCAGGTGCCACTAATAGCCTACACAACAACAATTTTGGGGCGCCCGGAGGGCCTATGGCACAGGCTGCATAGGCCTAGCGGCCACTACGTGGCCACAGGTGGGCACATCGCCTACATGCATGCATTTTCAGTAAAATTGGTAATTGCTTCTTTGCGGTAAGGTCGTGTAATTTTTTTATTTTTGCGGTAAACGCGTGTAGGAAAAAATCGTCACGTCGTGTAATTTTTTTTTTTTGCGGTAAGTCGTGTAAGCTGACTTACACGACTTACCGCAAAAAAAAAAAATTACACGACTAGACGATTTTTTTGTTACACGCATTTACCGCAAAAAAAAAAAATTACACGAATTTACAACATACACAATTTTTGCGACAGCGCCCAATATTTCATTTTTGCAATTATTTTTTCTGTGGGATTCAGTTGTGTGGAGCTGTTTTTGGTTGACTGAGTCCAAAGCTTTTTTATTTTTGCTGTTTTTTTCTTTTTGCATTTGGCCTCCTTTTGGGGGGGGGGGGGGTGATTAGGGTTCATTCCTTTTGGTGCTACTGAAAAAGACCTGGGGTAACTTGGACTCTGGGATTGCAGTCTGTTCCTAAACAGGCATACAAATGTGGATCCGTTGGACTCTAGGATTGCATTCCATAGCACAGAGAAGCACCAACAAGCAGGTATTTCAGATGATTCAGGCCTACCAGTTTTTCAATGAACCAGTTCCAAATTCGTCCATAATAGTGCCCATGACACATGAAAAGCTGAAACAACAATGCAATTTGTAACATGGCCCAACCCCTTTTTCACAAAACCGGTTTGTAAATTCGTCTCAATAATAGTGCACTCGGCACATCAAATGCTGAAGCAATGGCAAGGAAAGAAAGAGATGCACCATGCAGCACAAGTGTGTTCAAGTCAGAAGGGGGCCAGAGACAGTTTTTTTTGTGATTTTTTTGCGGATGTCATTTTTGCGAAGGGCATGCAGCTGAAAATCAATATTGCTTTTTGCGGTAAAGCAACACATGGTGCTGGGAGTTAATGATTTTCGCGCATAATAAGGATTTGCACAGTACAGATTCGATCATGGGAGCCCCCTTACCCACCCCCTTCCCCAAGTTTGGGGTGCCTCCCCCCCCTCCCCCCTCCGGGGCCTTTTGGACACGGGGAAGGGTCTAGAAGATGGGCTGAAATCCCAACACCCCGCAAAGACGGAATCCAGGTGGAGCTGCACATACATGTAATGTACGGACCACGGCGCTCTGTGCTTTGGCTTGTGCCCACGCGATATGCGTGACGCCTGCTGCTGCTGATATGCAAAGCCTGCAAGTGAAGTGCAATGGAGGGGTCTGCAGGGTTGAGCACTGCAGTAAGCAGTCATCATCTTGTCCCAGGGGTACTGTACCATAGTATCAAGATATGGTCGGTTGTCATGCCACCCTTTCAATGCCATCCACCTCTTTCCATCCCGTCGTTTTGCAAATAGGTGCATAGCTTGGCACTTCGGATGCCCTGGCTTGCTGTTGACTGAGATAGAACTGTGCACACGGTTCAAGGCGCTCCTTAGCTGGAAAAACAAAATCTGGGTCACTGGTAACCGCCAGCATTTGGCGGTTACCAGCAGCAGTTGACCTGCAACGGGCATCGTTTCGCTGGTAACCGTCGTCGGTTTGCAGGCGCTCTTTTTTAGCGCTTCTCAGTCATCCGCCATGCGACGACCCCCCCCCCAACCAAGGGGACGGTTGCCAAGTGACAGTCTTCCCACCCCCCCCACCCACCTCAGGGTCACTGTGTACGAAAGTTGATATGTATGGAAAGTGCACCACAAATGGGTGGCGAGGCCAACCTCCAGGGTGGGGCAATCAGGGAACCGGTTTAGGTGTCTGCAA
Source organism: Eutreptiella sp. 'Long Island Sound 2002' (assembly GCA_964036045.1). NCBI lineage: Eukaryota > Euglenozoa > Euglenophyceae > Eutreptiales > Eutreptiaceae > Eutreptiella > Eutreptiella sp. 'Long Island Sound 2002'. Next base: position 7,671,272 of record OZ038379.1, on the reverse strand, counting down.
CCAGAGAATTGATTAAGCAGGGGGGGGGGGGGGTCCAGGAAACAAAAAAAAATTGGTGGCAAAAGAGGGCCCACCAGGGTTGGCCATCTTTTGGGCACTGCGCCCATACTGCATTGATGAGCACACGCTGATGGCAGGTTTAAGGTAAGCAGGTCAGATCTTCGACAGAGCAGAAGTGAACGTCATTTTCAGCAGAGCCGTCCAATTTGTATGTGCCATGACAATTGCAGGGGATGAGAAAGCAAGAAGGCGGTGGAGGATACGTGTGTCAACCCAATGTGGGTGCCCCGTCATCATTTGCTGCACACCTTCGCGTATTGAGATTGTCGGCGCAAACGGACTCTCCAGCCCAACCAGCGGGCCCTCCAGCCCAAAGTTTGCCACATGATAAGAATGGGGCAATGCGGCATGCACCGCAACGCCAAGCCCCCAGGCCATAAGGGCATAGAGCGCAACCATAAACTTGGGGATGGCCACCTGTGAGCAAACACAAGCAGGAAGTCCGGTACTTGGGACCCTTGGACATGCATACATATGAGAGAGAGTGCATACCTAGGAGCATATGCCTGGGCTTGAGGGCACTGGGCACACATACCCCTCCCCCATAATGTCCATAACGACGGTTCCCCCTCAGCCCAGGGGGGGCTGTCACCAAATGACGGTTTCCCCCCGGGGGGGACGGACACCACACAACAATAACCTGAATTCTAGTATACCCAATCCAATTTTTCTTCAGCGCCTTTGGCGCCTGTGATTCCCTGTTGATTTCTTATTGTTCATGGGTCAAGTGACGGTCCCCCCACCGGGGGGGGGGGGGGGATGGACAATGGGGGGGGGCTGGACAAAGGGAGGAGGGGAATGAAGCAACGGATACTCAGCTACCATATGACCCCCGTGTCACAGGACAAAGGGAGGAGGGGAGGGGGGGTGCATATGTCTTGGTACCCCAGCAGTCTCATTTGTTGTTGTTTGGCCATAAGTCGACGATGGTCGTTACTGTCTGGAATCTGTCCATTGAGCAGGGCGGTCCTTAACGGGGAAAAAAAAAGTGTTCCGTTACACAGTGTTCCCCAAAAAGCCCGCGGGCACTCCATGTGTTCAACCATGGTTGGTGGCGGTTGGCGGTTGGCGGTTGGCGGCGATTGGCGGTTGGCAGTTGGCAACTGGCGGTTGGTGGCGGTTGGTGGTGGTTGGCGGCGGTAGGTGGTTAGTGATTGGTGGTTGGTGGCGGACGGTGGTTGGTCGCTGCTGCCAGTTGGCGGCGGTTGGTGGCGGTTGCTGGTTGGCGGTTGGCGGCGGTTGGCGGTTGGTGGTCCCTTGGGGCAGTCCTTAAGGGCGGTCCTTGACAAAAAAAAAATCTGGTTCCTTAAGGACCACCATGCCATTGAGGGTACGTTTGCCTGGCACGTGCCTGGCATCCAAATCAATGTCCCGGTCGTCCATCCCAATGCTTTACCACTATTACCACTACATATCACTCCCTCCTCCAGCCCAGGAACCCTAAGCACGAATGACACCACAAAGCACAGCTGCAGGTGAACAAAGAACCTTTCATGCATTGGCATTCGACAACCGTAATGACTGCCTAGGATTGTGTTCCAAGGAAATAATATAGGGTGTATTGTAACATGGGAAGGTCACGGATGTAAAGAAATTGTGCAAAATTATGGTGCAATATGCACAACTTCATCCCCACAGGTGCGAGGGTCAATACATTCAGCGCAATACCTCTCCTTGCACTGCCCACAAACTGTGGTGGTGCATTTGTGACAACACAAAGCACAAACGTCCTCATCATCTTCATCACAATCATCTCGTGAGGCTCCTTGTGGCGCTCCGTCAAAGTCTTTCGACCAATAAAGGGCCATACCACATGGAGGCGCCCCTTGTATGCACCATCCATGGAGCCAGTCTCATAATCCATACTGTACGAATCCTAAAGATCCTAATTTCTGCATGGGGTGTTTTGAATTAATAAAAAGCAAAATTTTTTGCGACAGCATCCAAAATGGGCAAAAAAAATTTATTTGTGTGATTTTTTTTTGCGGAACACATTTTTTAAGTAGGGCATTAAACCAAAAATTATTTTTCTTTTTGCGTTTTTTTTTGCGCTTTGGGGATTGGGGTTGATTCATTTTGTTGCTACTGCAAGAGCCAATGCCAGCTGCACGATTTTGGGCCTGCTACCGAAAAAATCCGATATGGGACTTCAAGAGAGCCCCAAATACTTTCGGAAACAGCTCACACAGCATTGACAATGCAACGGCATCCGATCCATAGCTGCCTCATGGGGAATGACAGAAAAATAACTACAAAGGCTATACATGGGCCCTGTAAGCAGAGGAAATCAAAGCAAGGCCACACAGGCCCTGTGTTACTTTCAACACCCCTAGTGTTTGCCCTAGTGTTAATACCATGGGAGACTCACAATCAGCTATAGAACTCGCCGAGTGGCAGTTGCTAATGATTTTGCCCTCTTATAAGGCAGGCAACAAGGTGTGATTATGCAAGGTGTGAGCGAACCGGCCTTGGGGACAAGACTCTTGGTTAGGACCCCTCAGAGCCCAAGGGGCTCTAACTCCTCCGTCCTCTTGCAAAAAGAGGGGCAAGGGCAAGAAACAATTTACTATTGCGATTTTTGCGGATCCCATTTTTGGGTAGGGCATGACGCCAAAAATTAATTTTTTTTTCTGCGCTTTTTTTTTCTGACAACAGCACCTTGTCAGGAATTAAATATGTGCACAAATCTTTAGCATTCGTACGGTATAATGTCCCTTTGCCCTTTTGGGCCCCTCGCGATCCCAAATGAGGTCTCGGGGTCCCCATGGTGGGGAGAAATGGAAATGCCTACATCACCCCTGCCTTCTCGGGGTCCCCATGGTGGGGAAAGGTCAGTATGGCTACATCACCCCTGCCTTCTCGGGGTCCCCATGGTGGGGAGAAATCAAAATGGCTATATCACCCCTGCGTTCCCGAGGTCCCCATGGTGGGGAGAACGCAACCTAGAAAAGAGTGGATGTGGTGGAGATGAGCAAAAAAGTGTGAAAGGGGGTGGAAATGGGTGAAATTGAAATCCAAAAATGCCATATCCCCAATGTGGAAGAAGCATCAAAACCTACACTAGGGGCAACAATGATGCTCCTGGTAGGGGTCTCTAGTACGGCTAGACACCCAAATAGTTGCACTGTGCGCACACTGCACTGAGTGTGCCCCCTTAGAGTTGGTGCGCACAGAAATGGGGGGGTGCACAGAAATGGGGGGGTGCTGGGAATAAAGCCCATGTTAAGCCATGTTTAAGCCCATGCTATGACTGCTGCCTTCGATGGGCAGTAAATGCCCTGGAGGGCCAGAGAAGGACAGAGAGAGAGAGAGACAAGGGAGGTGGGGGGTTTGGGACAAAGCCCTGCAATCTTCTGGCAGCCAGCGGCGTCAATCGACTTCTCGCCATTGATGAAGATCTTGGTCAGGCCTTCCTTTGCCGAGGCCCACCTGGGTCACGAGGATCCACCAAGCCGCTGTGTTGGCCCACCGTTTCTGCTTCTCCTTGGTGGCGGGTCGTGGCACCAGCACATTAACAATCTGCACAGCAATAATCTTTAACGCAGAGTGCAAGCACTCTGCCACGGCGGAGCGCCCTGCTCCAGAGTGGCAGGCGACAGAAAGGGGAGGGGGATAACAGGCGACAGGGAAGAGGGGAGGCAGTGAGGTCAAGGCAGTGCGCAAAAGATGGCACAGGGGTTGGACCTTCTCATCTGCAATCAACAGGCCTTCAGCACGAAACGGTACGGCTGTCATGTGGTGCACACAACACCTGTTGAGGTGCAACAAAAAAAGATGGATATCATGCGTCACGATACCATGCGCCACCCACCGTGTCACCTTTCCTACCCAGTGGAGATTTTCGTTGTTCTCTGTTTTTTGGTGATCAAATACAACAACTGTAAGTGGGCTGGTGCAGAGCAACAAAAGCCTGCATATCAAGGCTGCACTGGTCTGTGTTGCATTCGGCATTGCTGATGGGGTGGTGCGGGCCTTGACACTGGGCAGAACCTGAAAAAGGGCAGCAAAACGCCTCCATGCTCCGAGCCTACAGTCACTTGGTTCCACTAATGGAACTATGCCACCACAAAACAAGCCACCCACCAGGAGACAATGATGTCTTGCACTGCATGTGCAGCTACAGGTGCAGGAAGGGACAGACAATCAGACAATGGCAATCTATCTTCATGTTTGTGACAGTGGTACTTGATGATATCGTCCCATCGCCATTCTCAGGCCGAAAGTGTGCCTTGGTTTTGTGCTATCCAGCGACTGCTGAGGAGGGTACCGGTAAGGTATGACTGTTTGGTTACTCATGCTGCGCATGATTTTGTGTGGGCAGCTTCCATGGCACGTCCAACTGAAAGGGGCAGGTAGTGGGCTTTTCTGCCATCCCCTCCCCATCCATGTTATTGGCCTGCGGCCATGATTGTTACTTCCGGGAGGGTGGGCCAGCGAGGCGGTGGGCCGCAAGTAGGTCAACAAAGCGCTCCACACATGCACGTCCTGGTATGCATATGCAGCAATGTTCGGCAGTTCCATTGATACGATGGTTCCACGAGCACTTCGGCGTATGTACAGGTTGCACTGATGTTTGCCTGGTTACCCTCTTCTGGCCGTGTTTTGTCGGCCAAAACCTCTAGCCTGCATGTCACTGTACGGGGGGTTGAGGTCCACAGGCGGCAGGACAGGCTTGCAGTATGCTGGCTCTCAATCGGCCAACCTGTCTTTTCATCCTACAGCACTCACGGAGCGGAGGTCAGTAGTGTGTGTGTGTGTAAGGCTCATGCTCATTCAGTTAGCTACACAGACTGTGACGACAATGTGGCCGTGAGGGGGCCGCAGGCCCAGCCTCTAGTGCATACTTTCTGTCCAAACAAAGCATTCCTAAGAGCTGGGAGACATAAAGAAGGTTTTTGGGCCTTGTACCGCAGCGGCGATGCAGCCAGCTGCTGCCCTGAAGACGGGGGTTCGAGTCCCCGCTGAAGAGGACTATGAGGAGGAGATGCGGTTCCGGCGGCGCAACGGCGGTACCAGTGACGGAGCGCGCTGCTGCAGGTGGGTGGGGGCCTTGACATGCGCGTGGGGGGGAGGGGCAACGACTCGAAATATCTTCAATTTTCGATAAAAAAAATTGCTGTATGCATTTTCTGGCCTGTGCACCTGCTTCAAGGATCATTTGGATGTATGCGTTGGCACATCAAGTATCACCTTTTTGGAGCAAAATAATCTAATAAACTTTAGGACCAAGAAACAAGGCAAAAAAATGGACGACATTTGTGATTTGATCTGTAAAAATCCCCCAGGGGGTGTCATGATTCTTCTTTCCAGATGGGGGGGCCATTGGGGGAGTCTTTGCACTGCGCGCGCACTGCGCGCTACTTTTAGACTATGTTCCCCCCAAAGAGCCCCCAAGCACACCCCTTGGAAACGCCCTTAGAAATAAGTGACCCAAACTGCCCCAGCTCTTTCCGCCCATCGAATTTCAGCAACAACACCATTCAAGCAAGAACGAACACGATGCACACTTGCCCGCCAAGCCTCCTCAGAGCACCCTGTTGCTCCAGAGAGGAGATGAGCACACTTATGAGGTGGAGTGTGCTTGAGGAAGAAAAAGAAGCGGAACAAATGTTCGCGTGGAAGTAAATCATCATGCCCATACTTTAGCCAAAACTCCTCGGCAGAGTGGGCATCAATAACCATATAACTGATTTGCATCCTTAAGGACCGAGTTCCGCCACAACACTTAATCCACCACTCAACACCATCTTTTTGCAGGTCAAGAGGGTGAGCTCCGGTGCTTTTCTCATGTACATGGAGCAACATCTCCAGGATCTTGTCTTCCGTTTGTTTGTTCATTTTTGCCACCTTCTCCTTGGTGAATGTTCAAGGTTCATCGGGTCACCCCTGCATTCTTAGGGGTCCCCAAACAACGGGGGACAAAATCAGAAGTCAAAACCTCCGCTAGGGGTCACCATGATGCCCCTAGGGGCCCCTAGTATCTCAAAGTATGGGTCTCTAGTACGGCTAGACGCCCAAATAGTTGCACTGCGCGCGTACCGCGCGCACACTGCGCTTGAGGCGCCCCCATTGACAAAGGGGGGGGGGGTGGATGATTCTAATGTCAGGAGGGGTGGGGGGGGGGGGGGGATGATGTCAGGTTTTTCAGCATAACCAGCATGGTCCTGAACCCACGCCAGACTGACCGGAAGGGGGGGGGGGGCAACTACATGGGGGAGCCAATGACAAAACAAAAAGGTAGACAATACCAAATACAATGCATCCATGTGCTTTCATGTGGCGACACATTTGGGTAATTGTTGCCTACCTTGCTGCCCCCCAATGTGGTGACGGTCCTCCTCCCCATGGGGCGCAATCATCATTCAAACTGCAACTGTTCTTGTGTTCGAGAGGATATGCTATGGACAATCTAGATGAAGCACAATGTATTCATCCGTCATAAAAACTACATCCATATCTACAGTCAAACGCCAACATTCGTGTGTGTTCACCTGATGACTTATATATCGGCAAGTGCTGCCTGCATGCGACATACTGTGTGTCTTACCTCCCACTGCTACTGTAGTCAAGCACTCCTTCGGCTCTCAGTTGCTGTGGTAGTCCTATGGTGTGTTCTGCCGTGTGGCTGTGTGTTCAATGGCTGTTGCTGTGTCCTGGTGCCGTAGATACTACGCTTGGCTGGAGTAAGATAGTTGGTGTGAGGGGGCCGAAGGCCCAGCCTCTGATTTTGAAATTCTCCCCATGGGGGGGGGGGGACCAAGTGGCGGGGGGGAGGGGGAGATTGCACCACAAAATGGTAGCACTAAAACAGCTTTTCCAATGTGACCTACTTAAAGAAATTTTTTCTTTGGCGCGTAGTATTTCCTATGCTTTTGGGGCCATGTGACAGCCCCCCCCCCCCCCCCCCCCGCAATTGCGGCGTATTTCAAAGGGGGGGTAGCTCGCACCCAACACGTCATTTTTTGGGTCCTAGATGTTACTCCCAGATCTACAATCTCCTTAAGAAGCCCTAAAGCAACTGGGAACTTGCCACCCAACCACTAAACCAAGCCTCAAACCATCCTTGCAGAGCACAAGACAGACAAAAAGTGAAATAATCCAATTCAAATGGCATTAAAATGTCACATTGTGTCTCATACACACCGAAGTGCAAGGGCAAATGGTTGTGGTTCACCCTCAAAGAGGGGTTTATGCTCACCAGGGTTGTTCCACATTGAGTAGTAGTTTGCATGCACAGGCGGACTGAAGGAGTGCAGCAAATGGCCATTGACTGCAAGTAGATGCACATTCCTAGTCATCTAGATGACAGTCGGCAAACCCTCATGTAAATAGACTTTGATCGGATACCCATGATACAAAGTTGTGCGACTGTCAAGTGCACTGCATGCCCACGAGTAAAGAGCATCTGAAGAGGGGGGGGGGGGGTTGCACCACATCAGGTGCCCCACCGGACAAGTGGTATGGCTTGGCTGCAGGCTGGGCTGCCACCTGGGCAGCAAGTTTGGGTGCACTCGTTGCCCAGGGTTTGGCACAAGGTTTGGCAGCTTTGGGAGTACCCCCTCCCCCTCGTCCAACAAACAATTTTGTCCTCAAATACGGTGCGAACGGGAGTGTTCGTTGGACACGGCTTTCGTTGGACACCCGGGGGGGGGGGGGCTTGGCAGGAGGCTCCAGCCCCTGTGGCAAGCAGTTTGCCTCAGGAACATGCGTGTGAAATACATTTCCGTCAGCAAAAACATTTGCCAGTCCCCATACACCACGTGCACTCTTTGGACACACAGTCTTAGTGTCTGATGCACTATCACTGTCGCCTTCAACAACACTTCGGAGACCACTTTCGGCAGATGTCAACGATGAAACATCAGAATTTGTGGCAGCCTGTGAGGCATCAGACAACGGCCCTGACCCTGACCCCGGAACGTTGGAAATTGACAACTGCACCAGCTGGGTACGTGGCGGTATGATCGACATCCATGGCTGAAATTGCGAAAAGCTGCAGTGTTCTGCATGATACAGGGTGCAGTGGAGTGCCTTAGATGAAGAAACCTGAAGTACACAGCAATGCACCAATAATACCACCTTGTCCAGCTAGCAAATGCACAGGAGAAGGTCAAAATCCAACCTTCCGAGTAAAATGGAAAGTGGCGGTCCCCTCGAACTCCCGGTTATTATGCAAGGGCGATTACTCTACATGGGGGGGAGGGGTCACACACTCACCGATACTTGGATGGCCAAATAGTGTGTGCGCAAGGGGCCCCCAAGGATGGCAAGGCCAATATTCACCACAGAGGCTGCCGCTGTCAGAAACTGAGGCTTCCATGAGTCCTTGCAGGCATGCACTGCAGACTCAGGAGATGCATACACAATGTGTAAGCATGAACAAAGTATATAATGGAGAGTGCAACACCTGCACACGTCATTGTGTTTTGCATTGTCTCTTTCACTGGCAACATGGTCTGTAAATCAGCATATCCCGCAACCTGACCATTCCCTGAAAACCGCATTTACAGTAGCGATGCTCGGATCTGCCACTTTGTCAGTATGGTGCTGAAATGCCCAGGTGGCTGTGCCTGGTACACACCCACCGATACTTGGATGGCCAAGTACTGTGTGTCTACATCAAACACTTAACATGCACACACGCAAGACATACATGCTGTACCACTTGTTTCCTGTCTGCCCCCCTGTCTGCCCCCTGGCACAGTGTGGCGAAATTCTGATTTTCTGCATACCTTTACCTTTGCACTGTTGCTGTTACTGTCACCACCGTCGCTTCATTCAACGTATCCCACAGCCTGACTGTCCACTGAAAAGAACCGTAAAAATTTGGGGGGGGGGGGAATAGCAGCCAAAAAAAATTCAATGCTGACCCAGATGGGTCTACAATGGGAGAAATTAAATTCCACGTTGAATTTGAGTCACCCTACCTGCCCTCACCCACAAGCAGGCATCCGAAATGTTGAAACTGCATTTCGGGGTCAGCCACCGAAAACTGAGTGACTCTGCAGGTCAGAGAAAAGGGGCGCACTTGTGTGATTGACCTGATTCTATTGCACAAACATGTGATGAATGCAAGGTGTTCATGAGCTTATGCCTGCCGAGCATCGGCATTAACCAGAATGACTTGTGCAAAAGGGTAATCTGCCTGGCTGAAATCAGGGTCGGACGGATCTAACGCTGACTCGACACAAGAGACAGGCCCTGCAGACTCAGGGCATCCATGCATAGGCATTAAACAGGTATGTAATATAGAGGCATATTGGATTGATGTATAATAAAGAAGAATGGACAGTGAACCACCTGCACATGTCATCGCATTCACCAGAAAAATTATGCAAATGCAGTGTGTTCAGGAGAAAATGAGACCATAACCAACCAAAGCTCTGGTATTGTATTCACAACAATCAATGACAAACCACTGCTCATGGTCCCACTGCCATGGCCGTTTTGATTCATTGTACTGATCCATGTCTCATTCTTTTCCTCATCTCTGGATCTGTGGGACACTTTTGGCAGACGGGGGGGGATTCCTGATCGATGATGACAGTCGCATGCAGTAAAGGGGGTCATCCTCTGTTTCTTGTCCCTGGCCACGAAATGTGTGCGGGGTTCTGAAACCATCAGCCAAGTAGGCCGCCAATTCACTGCTCATTGCTCTATTTTACATGATGGGCCAGCCTAATCTTGACGTAAGATTGGGGAAATGCTCCCGTGTGCACGCATACGCGTGCACGTACACCCAACCACTCGCCCACACCCACAACCACATTCACATGCACATGCGTGCGCACGCGATAAGAACCGCAAGCCACAAAAAGCAGCACAGCGGTGAAACAAGAAAGGTCCCCAAGGAGCTGCACAGTAGGACTAAACATCTTTTACTCACAGAGGTGACAGTGTGGGGGCAGGGGCGGCAGGCAGGTGTGCGCGGAGCATCACCGGAGAACGGACCAACCTGCGTGCTGGCAGGTGTCAGCAATGTGCTTGCATGCCATGGCGTGCATGTACCTGCTCTGCAGCCACCAGTCCTACTTAAAGCCCGCCTGCCGTGGGACAATGCCTGCATTGCTGCATGGCGTACAAGCAGGCCCGCGGACTGCCCGAAAACTTGCCCAGCCTCAACAGCCAGCCGGCCACCGGGAATGCAAACTACGGCCGCCCCCCCCCCCCCAAAACGCACGCACACACGCGATTGAAGCGAGACGAACAGGCGTGACAAACAGAGGTCCTTAACCAATCTCGTCAGGCCGTAAGAAAGTAGAAGAAGGAGTTGAAAAGCATGCGGCTAGGCGCCTTGCTGTAGTACAACGAGTATCGGTCAGCAGGCACCAGCAGCATGTTCACTGCTGGGCAAAGAACACACACACACACACACACACATACACACACACATACACACGGCGGCAACCCTCAGAAGTGAGCAGCAAAATCAAACGCAAACAATTCAGACATGGAGCGGTAACCCATGTGCAGTGCTGGATATGTGCCCTGAACCCAACAATCTGTCTTCGCTTCAACACCCAAACGTCCCAAAGGAAAGGTATACACAAATATGCACCACCTTAGGGTGATGCCGAAAAGACGTTTCCTGGGCTGCGTGCTGGACGCACAAGCAATTGTGCACTCTCCGGGAGCTGACGGAATAGGCTTTGCAGACTGCTCACATAAAGATGCACCAGATAATGTCCCAACTTTGCACCAGATAATGTCCCAACTTTGTGCGCCGGATCCCCACCTCCCATGTGCACACTCGGCCCTTTCTGGTTTTCCTCGCCACATCTACCGATGCAGGCGTGCATAAGGAGTGTAGACACGCAAGCACAGGTTGTTGATGGGTGGCATGGTGTAGTGTAATGCCGTGCGGTATAGCACGGCATCGTGCCGTATGGCACTGAACAGTGTGGCATTGCATTCACCAAAAAAATTATGCAAATGCAGTGTGTTCAGGAGAAGATGAGTCACAACAATCAATGACAAACCACTGCTCATGGTCCCACTGCCATGGCCGTTTTGATTCATTGTACTGATCCATGTCTCATTCTTTTCCTCATCTCTGGATCTGTGGGACACTTTTGGCAGACGGGGGGGGATTCCTGATCGATGATGACAGTCGCATGCAGTAAAGGGGGTCATCCTCTGTTTCTTGTCCCTGGCCACGAAATGTGTGCGGGGTTCTGAAACCATCAGCCAAGTAGGCCGCCAATTCACTGCTCATTGCTCTATTTTACATGATGGGCCAGCCTAATCTTGACGTAAGATTGGGGAAATGCTCCCGTGTGCACGCATACGCGTGCACGTACACCCAACCACTCGCCCACACCCACAACCACATTCACATGCACATGCGTGCGCACGCGATAAGAACCGCAAGCCACAAAAAGCAGCACAGCGGTGAAACAAGAAAGGTCCCCAAGGAGCTGCACAGTAGGACTCAACATCTTTTACTCACAGAGGTGACAGTGTGGGGGCAGGGGCGGCAGGCAGGTGTGCGCGGAGCATCACCGGAGAACGGACCAACCTGCGTGCTGGCAGGTGTCAGCAATGTGCTTGCATGCCATGGCGTGCATGTACCTGCTCTGCAGCCACCAGTCCTACTTAAAGCCCGCCTGCCATGGGACAATGCCTGCATTGCTGCATGGCGTACAAGCAGGCCCGCGGACTGCCCGAAGTATAGGAAGTATACGTGCCCGAAACGTGCCCGAAGCTTGCCCAGCCTCAACAGCCAGCCGGCCACCGGGAATGCAAACTACGCCCCCCCCCCCCCCCCAAAAACGCACGCACACACGCGATTGAAGCGAGACGAACAGGCGTGACAAACAGAGGTCCTTAACCAATCTCGTCAGGCCGTAAGAAAGTAGAAGAAGGAGTTGAAAAGCATGCGGCTAGGCGCCTTGCTGTAGTACAACGAGTATCGGTCAGCAGGCACCAGCAGCATGTTCACTGCTGGGCAAAGAACACACACAAACACACACACACACACATACACACATACACACACACGGCGGCAACCCTCAGAAGTGAGCAGCAAAATCAAACGCAAACAATTCAGACATGGAGCGGTAACCCATGTGCAGTGCTGGATATGTGCCCTGAACCCAACAATCTGTCTTCGCTTCAACACCCAAACATCCCAAAGGAAAGGTATACACAAATATGCACCACCTTAGGGTGATGCCGAAAAGACGTTTCCTGGGCTGCATGCTGGACGCACAAGCAATTGTGCACTCTCCGGGAGCTGACGGAATAGGCTTTGCAGACTGCTCACATAAAGATGCACCAGATAATGTCCCAACTTTGTGCGCCGGATCCCCACCTCCCATGTGCACACTCGGCCCTTTCTGGTTTTCCTCGCCACATCTACCGATGCAGGCGTGCATAAGGAGTGTAGACACGCAAGCACAGGTTGTTGATGGGTGGCATGGTGTAGTGTAATGCCGTGCGGTATAGCACGGCATCGTGCCGTATGGCAACAGTGTGGCATTGCATTCACCAAAAAAATTATGCAAATGCAGAAGTGTTGAGGAGAAAATGAGTCACAACAATCAATGACAAACCACTGCTCATGGTCCCACTGCCATGGCCGTTTTGATTCATTGTACTGATCCATGTCTCATTCTTTTCCTCATCTCTGGATCTGTGGGACACTTTTGGCAGACGGGGGGGGATTCCTGATCGATGATGACAGTTGCATGCAGTAAGGGGGGTTATCCTCTGTTTCTTGTCCCTGGCCACGAAATGTGTGCGGGGATCTGAAACCATCAGCCAAGTAGGCCGCCAATTCACGAATTCCAATTCACTAACCATCTTTTACTCAGAGAGGTGACGGTGTGGAGGCAGGGGCGGCAGGCAGGCGTGCACGGAGGGTCAAGGCATTGTCCAATGGCAGGCGGGCTTTAAGGAGAACTGGTGGCTGCAGAGCAGGTACATGCGGGCCGTTGAATGCACGCACATGTGGGTCACAACACTGCTGACACCCGCCAGCACTCAGGTTGGTGTGTTCTCCGGCATGGCGGCATGGCGTACAAGCAGGCCGGCGGACTGCCCGAAGAATTGGGTGGCATGGTGTGGTGTACTGCCGTGCGGTATAGCACGGCGTCGTACCGTATGTCACTGTACAGCGTGGAATGGAGTGGAATGGAATGGAAGACAAAGCTCTGCTGATCTGGGCTCGGGCTCCCAGTTCCCTCCTTGAAGGTGGTGCACCCGCGCAGAGGGGGGGTGGGGCAGACATCCGATGCACCGACCGAAGGGCACAATCCCGCGTGGCATACAATGGGCCCCGAAGATGGGTGCCAACCACCGGGACAACCGGGGTGTAACAAGGTGGGGTGGTGGCGGCAGGATACAATCCTGTCACAGCATTGTGGCCATGGAGCTTGTCATAGCCCATGATAGGAACTATCACAACGCCGTGACGCTTGTCAAATGCTTGTCACAGACAGGACAGACAGAGTGCTGACGCTCGTTGTGGTCCATATCGTTTTGGGACTGAGGGCTTGGACTTAGCAAAGGGCCGCTGTTAGCGGGACGCCATGAGCGTCCCTTCGTCATTCGCGAATACCACTTGACTTCTTGTGCTGCGCTCGGATGAATGGTAGCGCATAGAGTGTTCGAATGCTCAACGGGGCATCGCTCACCGCCTATTGCACAGTTGAGGTTGACGGGGGAGGGTCTAGCGTGCCTAGGACTTTGATTGACCCTTAAGCCTTCACCATCGTTACTTGCGCATGCACGAGTGGCATATATTTCTTGCCGATTTGGCATCGGTCTGTTTTTTTTCGTCGGAAAAAATAGCAGCCGCATAGTGAGCCGATTGCCTCATTTCATTTTGAATGGCAGCGACATTTCGTCCCAACACGATGCCAAGAGATGTGTGGCTTCCTCTTTGCTCCCAATTGTGTTGCTTGGTCACATTCCTTGCGACAACCGCATCCAGCTCCAATGCCCGCGTGCTCGTGGATCACCTGCATCATGACCTCGTGCAATGAAACCCTATTTATCGCGAAAATTGCTTGCGCTTGTTCGAGAAATCGAATCATCGGTTTGCGCCATTCTAACAACTCGCGACACATGGCGCCGCTTGTTTTCATGTGGTGCTATGCATTCACATCATTCATTGAGGTAACCTTCTCTACCAATGGCATGGAGGCCACGTCCAGAATTTGTTTACCTCATGTACGAAGCCATGCTTTGTGCATGCGACTACCACTTTTATATCCCATATGGTTGCAACACTGGATTGTAAGTTTCCCTTTCCTTCCTATGCAAAGTGTACAACGTGTGTTTGCTTTGGGCGAGTGTGCACGTTGACAATTGCATTTCACCACTCGGCAAGCTCCTCGCCTAGAGGCTTGGTTGGCAACAGACAAAGGGCAATCTTTTCGTAACCTACGCCGTAAGTGAAGGCCCGCAATTCAAAATCCATTTATTACCGTAAACAAATCAATTCAGCTTCAAGAGACGCAAGAAAATCAAAATCAAGGCTTGCAAGAATTGGTAGGAATGTAACTTACGTCACTCACGGCTCGAACTTCAGTTGTGGCCTGTTAAGTTAAATTAACGAGGTTGCGCCTTGACCGGATTTTTTGCTACGTCTATGTCGACGTCACAGCCTTTGTCTACTGCACATCAAGAGTAAGCCTGCGGTTTAGCCCATCGTTTGGTATTCATCGCTGAGACCAGTGTCTTTTGAGATAGTGGCTCACTCCCCCCCCCTCTCCTTCGCTCCCTCCCTCCCCATCCTCCCCCCCCTCGCGCGCGCTCTCTCTTCCCTCTCTCACTCACTCTCACTCTCGATCACTCTCTCCTCCAGAATTGGAGAGTTGAAATCTTCACTCGCCGGGTTGCTTCAAGGGAAGAGTGAGGGGAGAAAGAGAGATACAAAGCACAACGCGTGAGCCAGCGAGCGGGAGACAAATAAAGAGATAGAGAGAGAGAGAGAGAGAGAGAGAGAGAGAGAGAGAGAGAGAGAGAGAGAGAGAGAGTGAGTGAGAGCATGAGAGAGGAGGACAGAGACGTGGTTGTAGCCGTGCGTGTACGGTTGCGCCAGCTGCTTTCTTTGGCTAAGCACGGTTGCGCACCGCCGGATGTGAAGGCGATGCACGGTTGCGCACAGTTGACCACCAATGTATACCAGAGCTCTTTCAGGAAAGGTGGTGCTGGTGGAGTTTATGTTTAAGGGGGGTGGGTAATTCACCGTGACGGACCATGACGGACCGTGACGGACTGTGACCGACCAGCCGAAGAAGATCGTGGTTTCCCTTAGGGCCATGGGGCATGTAACGGGGCACACGAGCAAGAAACTGCACCTCTGATTCTTGTGCTGACGGCTTGCTACTTATTGCATGTGCGGGAACAAAATAGAAGCATTGCTACGAGCATTGCGAAACCAAAAATGTGGTCAAAACTATCTTCATGTCAAAGAGCACAAGAAAATATGTCTGTAGAGGGGTCACAACCCAAAGTACACTTAACCCCCAAAAGGGGGTTTTTGCCAAATAGTCCTTCGGCGATCGCTACCGTGACGGACCGTGATGGACCATGACTTGACCCACCCCAAGGGCACAATGTGTTGCAAAAGACCCCCCGGTCAATTCCGGGCCAACCAAAAAAAAGGTTGTCACCCCACCAGGCCAAGCACCAGCAACTACAAATCCTTCAGTGTCTCCACCCACAAGTGCCGATGTCCTGGCAGAATATTCATTTGCACCATATCCTCGGGCGTCAAAAGCTTCAAGGATTGTGGTGTAGCCCACCCATCACGTTGCAAATGGCTCGCCAACATTAGGGTTGTTGTTGCTGCTGCTTGTAACATCAAAGGTGTTGCTGCTGCTGCGAATGTCTCATACTGTAATTGCTGTTGAAATATATCCACGTGGTGCCGCATGCTTGCCTCTCCGCAGTGGGGCCCTTGATGGAGCTTGGGTCTGCTTCTAGGTTCGTTTTGTGCAGCAGCTTTTGGCTGCCTCACCCCTGCCTTCTCGAGGGCCCACAAATGGGCGGAAATGCTACATAACCCCTGCATTCTCGGGGGTCCCCAACAAAGGGGACAAAATCAAAGCACAAAAAAACAAAAAAAAGCAAAAAACTTTCTTTCTAATGTGTCCACATCCCGCCAAGGGGGGAGCTCACGGTCGCAGGCGGTCGCAAGCGGTCGCAGGCAGTCGCAGGCGCTTGAGATGCCCTTTTTTTCTGGAAACCCCCTTTTGAGGGCTCCACACCAAGTGTAATACTATGGGTTGTGACCCCTCTGCTGACATATTTTCTTGTGCTCTTTGCCATGAAAGTAGCTTTTACAACACTTTTATTTTGACCGAAAAACCCATTTTTGTCCCCGAAGGTAACGGTTGCACAGGCTCAGTGACTGGTGACTATAACTCATATCCAGTGGAAGTCAACAATGTGCGTGTTGAGCGTGCCAAGCGACGAAAGGCCAAGGTTCCATGCCTCCAACCACTTGTGCTTACAAGGAGCCAACGAGCCATTGCCGATGCTACTGTTTAGCGCAAGGGACAATTGAGACATGTCATTCCGTCACTGACTTCACACACTGCACATTGCACTCTCACTTGTTGACAACTTGCAGGCAGGGAGGGACGACGGTTGGCGTGAGGTATGTGTTATGCCATCAGCCGCGAAGTGTACAAAAATTATCTCCACGGTCGCAGGCGGTCGCAAGCGGTCGCAAGCGGTCGCAGGCGGTGAGCACCCCCAAGGGGCTTGTAGATTGATCCCACTGGGGATTGAATGCAGTACCTTTAAGATGTCGATGCACCGCTTTACCCACTAGGGTATGTGCCATCTCTAACATCCCATTGTCCACGGGTGGTATTGATATTTGGTCCAATTTGGTTTTCATCCATTATTGGGTTCTCCTAAAAAATCTGAGTATTTTGAGTATAGACACATGGGGTGAAAACCCATTTTTTCACCCTCTACTAGATCAAGAAAATGTTCCCTAGGGCACCTTCAGCGCCCATGGTCCGGCACTTTCCAAGCCAATTTCTAGGGATGGGGGGGGGTCGCCGTCAAGGACCTGGGCCCCCCCAGGGACTCGCTTGAGTGGGGGGGGGGGGGTTTGGTTTTGGTTTTGGTTAGCACCCGACCCATGGTCTCTGGCGCCAGTCTGACTGTGCACGCCCGACCTAAGGCATGGGAATGCGGAGAGTAACGCCGTCACACGCTACGACCGCTGTTCTCTCCCCTGGCCAATGGACTCTGGGCTGAGCTCTATCACTGCTCAGCCGCTCAAGTAGCGCGCTAGGGTTTGAAGTGACCACCGCTTTTCGCTCCCCTGGCCTCTGGACTCTGGGCTGAGCTCTGTCGCTGCTCACCCGCTCCAGTAGTGTGCCAGGGTTCGACCTGTCGGCCGCCGTTCTCTCCCTTGGCCTCTGGACCCTGGGCTGAGCTCTGCCGCTGCTCACCCGCTCCAGTAGCGCGCCAAGGTTTGAACCGACGACCGCACTTCACAGAAGCTCTATCCCCAGAGCTACCTCTCCCCTGGGGGCGGTACATGGTTCCGCCCATGCCGTATTCGCTCCCCCAGGGTTTGGTACGCTCCGGGAGTCGATCCACCTATCTCTCGCTTGCGCTTCGGCTGTCCAACCGCTGGACCAACCATTCCGTCAAAGCTCTATCCCCAGAGCTACCTCTCCCCTGGGGGCGGTACATGGGTTCAGCCCATGCCATATTCGCTCCCCCGGGGTTTGGTACGCTCCGGGAATCGATCCACCGATCTCTCGCTTGTGCTTCGGCCTTCCAACCGCTGGACCAACCATTCCGTCAAAGCTCTATCCCCAGAGCTACCTCTCCCCTGGGGGAGGTACATGGGCTTAGCCCATGCCGTATTCGCTCCCCTAGGGTTTGGTACGCCCCGGGAATCGATCTACTCATCTCTCGCTTGTGCTTCGGCCTTCCAACCGCTGGACCAACCATTCCGTCAAAGCTCTATCCCCAGAGCTACCTCTCCCCTGGGGGCGGTACATGGTTCCGCCCATGCCGTATTCGCTCCCCTTGGTACGCCCCGGGAATCAATCCAATGATCTCTCGCTGCGCTTCAGCTGTCCAACCTCTGGACCAACCATTCCGTTCAGCCACATTACGCCCAGGTCTATTACCTGTCCTCGCTGTGGCAGTGCAGGTGGGCCACCACGCCCACGAGCTACCATCCTCAGGGTTTTTATACCGGTGCCAGGTCACCATGGGGAGGGGGGGAGGGGGTCTAGGGGAGGGGGGGGGAGGGGGTCCAGGGGGGAGCCCCCCCCCCCGCCGCCGGAACATACCCAATCCACAGGGAAAAAAGAAAATTTATTGGAGAACGAACAACTCAGCACATGGAAATGTCACGTTGTCGGCCGTAAACAAAGAAAATTCATCATTGAATGTCAATTCAGGGTTCCCACATCTCACCAATACACAACAACTACAACAAAGCGGGACATTCACCATCTCATGCCAAATGACATTGATCTTTCTTGTCAGTCAAAATTAGACTCACCTAAACTGGAGCCCCCATCGGTAGTGGAACTGGAACTGGAACCTGATGATGATGACGAATATGAGTCACTGCCTGAATGGGAGACATCAGACAAATTATCAGGCGGCGCCTCACCATCCACTGACTCCGGATCAAAGAGTACCTCGGCTTTTTGTCTTTTATGACCGGTGATCCTATCTTTAAACCTAAAATAGAGTAGCGCGTCAATTACGTCTTCGCGTTTTGCGCGTGGCAACGGTGGGACCGGGGAGCTGAAATACACTAAAAACGAGCGTTGGGGCATGGTAGTCTGGAAAACAACGTATATGGAGCACACATGGAGCAATATGTACACAATGTATGGCATGCGCCGAAGGCGCCGAAAATTTTTTTCCCACGACTAAAAAATGTTCCCCAAACCCAAGTTTTCGGGTGCACTTGAGCTGATGGGGGAGGGGGGGAGGGGGTCCAGGGGGGAGGGGTCCCCCCTACCCTGCCGGAATGAAAATTAAAGCAAGTCCTTGCCCCCCCCCCCCCCCCCATGCAAGTGGGCGCCGCCAGCTGCAGACGAGAACACAATACCATGGCTTCTTGCCAAAACCCCCCCATGCAATAAACACCACCATCGCATGCGGCCGGCACTTAAGGGGCTTTCCGGTCAATCAAAAAAAATGGGCGCGCGGTTGCGCATGGCTAGATGCAGGGGTAGCACACGGTTGCGCACGGCTAGCTGTGAAGGAGGCGCACGGTTGCGCACGGCTGGCTGTGAAGATGGCGCACTGTTGCGCACGGCGAGGCCCAACCCTTGCGCACGGTTATAACCACATGTCTGGAGAAGGAACACACCTCATATTCCTGGCACGCAGAAATGACTACGCGCGGTTTCCGGCGGGGAGTAGGCGGCTGAGGCGTTGAATTAATGAAGGCGGACTTGTTGGCCAAATTGCAGGCAACCGGATTTGAATTAGCTGCGGATGCTTGATGGCCGAAAGAACATTCCGAGTTCGAGGAATGATTCAAAAATGTCGGGTCGCGGGAGATGTAGGTGCATTTGGGCAGTCCCCTCTGGTTGTTGGATGGGGGAGAAATCGGGGTTGACGGAGAGTCGGTTGAGCCTCGTGATCGCTCCACTCCCATGCTTGGGGACACACAGTCAAACGAATTCTTCCGGACAAACAATCGGGTTCCGGCGTTGGACGAATCGTCCTTCGCGGCCTGTGGTGAGATTTGAGAAATTACTATGAGCAAAGCCACACATTTCCAAACGTTGCTTGCTCAAGTTGCCAAAATGTTGGTGCGCACCATCATGAAGCTTGGGTTCACTCGTATCTCCATACAGTTCTATTCGAAACCTTGTCACAAGCATGTGAAGAATCAGTTTAACTTCTTCTTGCTATTGTTGATGCCACTTCCAAGTTAAACGACCTCATTGATTTGTAAAAATCCTTGCGCTTAGTTCGATGATTTTGTGAGGGCATGGAACGCACTTGTGGGCAACCAATGGCCAATCATTCACCAGCATCGATGGCGT
The DNA here is from genome assembly GCA_964036045.1 of Eutreptiella sp. 'Long Island Sound 2002'. Classification (NCBI taxonomy): domain Eukaryota; phylum Euglenozoa; class Euglenophyceae; order Eutreptiales; family Eutreptiaceae; genus Eutreptiella; species Eutreptiella sp. 'Long Island Sound 2002'. Next base: position 7,651,206 of record OZ038379.1, on the reverse strand, counting down.
GTAGCTCCAACCTTAAAGCCATTCGAAAATGCGACAACAGCAGTGGAGCTACATTGGCAACCATCGCGTCAAGAAACACTCCATGAAATGTGCAACCATTTGCATTCGTGTTCTTGTGTTGACGTTCGGTTTTGTTTTCGGCGCACCAACGTCACCTCACTTCTCGGGTCATGTTGCTTGGAGAAGAAATTACCAATTCACTGTATATGGGTGATAATCGACCTTTTGCTATTCTTCTTGTGTTTCCAAAAAGACGAGAAGAGAAGGTGATTTGTGAAAGACAACCACACTTTCCAACCTTGTGTGTTGGTGGTAAATGGTCCGTGGGAAGGAGGATGTTCACCATGTCTCGGCACAATCGAACATACTCGCACTTAAGGCAGCGAGGCATGCGCACGCGAACTTGTGATCTCCCAACACTTAGAACCATGCGTTTGCTCCTTTTGATTCCAAACATAACACATCCCCGTAACAAAACCAAACGCGCATGTGCCTTCCGCAATACCTGGCGCATCTCCCATTCACCTTTGTTGACGATGGGAGAGTATGGTGGTGCCCCGAGGGATAGATAAGTCGTCCCCATGGGGTGAGGCAAAGACGGACGGCGGCATCGTAATACCAATGTGGCCGAAATGGGGTTGCGAATGTCGCTTGAGGAAGTTTCGCATCCGTTTAAACTCTCGCCACCAACCATGGCGTGCAAGCTATAGCGCAAAAATTCAGAAGGTGAGTTGAGGAAGAAGCCGGGGGAAAGGATGATGGGGCCCGCGTAGAAGTTGTCTCATCTCCCGCACCAAAGGACACCTCTTTGGATTCAAAAAGACCACCCAACTCAAACTGCCATGGGAACCACAAAGAATTGAAAATCACAAGGATTGAAGCTAGATTGGCGCAAACAAAGTAGTCAAAGATCACTTTTAGGATGACCGTCATTCTCCGCCATTCCCATTCATAGTCCCACATGCAAGACGCGCAAATACGATTGAGAAGGCGACAAACCAATACTGCCCAACTTCTTTGCAATCCTTCGAAGCCACACCTACCACACCCTAGCATCCTAAAAACCGGCTTTGTTGGGGACCAACACTTCTTTCTTTGGCGCTGCTCGCGTGGCTAAATCTCTATGTGGTTGAACTTTTGCATGCAAATTTAAACTGTCACTTGTTTGCGAAGCACTTGTCAATTGGGCTTATGGGCACGGCGGAGCATGCATAAGGGCATTGCCAATAACACACTGTGTAACAAACATGTACGTCCGCTGTACCAACAAGCGACACAAATGACAGAAATCCAGTGTGCATCATTAGTACCCGTGGTCGGACATGGGTTAGAAGTGAGTGTTTTCGGCACACGCAAACAATGGTATTGTGACAGCTCGGTGTTGCATAAAGTATGCACGTGTGAATAAGAAACCTTCACCCACGTTCCCATGACAAATCATAGGCAAGCGGTAAGTGACCGCTTCGCTAACACTGCCCATAAATACCATCCAACAATAGAAACCGGCGTGAACAATTTCCCCTCTTCGTGCAATGCCGTGCAATGTGGGGTCATATTTTACCTCAACAAAGTAATGTGAAAATAAAGTTAAAACAGTATACTAATGGGCCTTTTTACCAGTATTTCATCCTTATTTTTATTGATAAAGTCTCCTTCCCAATTCTGTCGAAACGTAACCTCAGGCGGCAACGCACAATTTGCCACAAAAGAGACGCTCGAGCCACAAGACATCCCGTCCAAGGAGCAATAAATTCCATGAGGCTAGTAATGCCTTTTGGACGACTCAGGTAACAGGTGACAGGGAGATTATGTTCTGACCTATCTGACCTCAGGATCAGCAACAAGGGGGTAGGGTGCCGCTCTGGTGATATACCGGTATATACCGCGGCGCCGGAGAATGCCGCGGTATATACTGCAGTATATACCGCGGCGCCGCGGTATATACTGCAGTATATGCCGCGGCGCCGCGGTATTTTCCGGGAATGCCAGTATATGGTCGCCTGTGTACCAGTATTTGGGAACCGCTTTTTTTGGTAAGGCTGCCACTCTGGTGACACAGATCGTCCAGAAAAAAATTCCTGGTGACACAAAATTCCCAGAAAGGTCTGGTGACACAAATTGGCGCGGCAGAGAGTTGCCGCCAGGCGGCGGCGCAGCGCAGGCCAGTTCTGTGCAGGGGTTCGAACCGGCGCATCTGGCGCCGGCGCCTTGCGCACGACCAACTCGGACAGCGCAAAAAAAGCTTCATCGTCGGCAAGGGGGTATATTGATTTGTCCTGGTATGTTCGAAATTTTTAAAAAAAGTGAAGGCCCCGGGCGAGCCCCGGGGCCTTCGTGGCAGCTTGGGGTGCCTCATGTCGTTGAATAAGGTCAATGCATGCATACGGATAGGTTTCGGATGGTCATAGGACATGCACATGGGTCAAAGTGATGGTTTTTGTGTGTTTTTGGTGTTTTAGTACCATAGTGCACCAACCAGGTCTCCAAAAGTGCATGGGGGGTAACTTGGTGCCACCGGCTCGGATTTTGGCGCTTTTTGGGTCAAAAGATGCGGAAAAGTGTCTAGTTTTCGAATAACTATGCCCGTATGGGTCAATCCGACCGAGGTTTTGCGCCCTTGGACCGCCTTTACCCGGAGTTCACCAAAAAATTGACAAAAAGTGTCTGATTTTTTAAGCAGGTTGTTTAAAGTCACCAGGGGGTAACTTGGCGCCACCGGCTCGGATTTGGGCGCTTTTTGGGTCAAAAGATGCGGAAAAGTGTCTAGTTTTCGAATAACTAAGCCCGTATGGGTCAATCTGACCGCTCTTTGGCGCTCGGGGACCGCCTTTGGGGAGGGGTCACTCCGAAAATTGCATAACCCTACTACTTTTCGCACCCACGCTTTTCAAAGTCCCCGGGGGGTAACTTGGCGCCACCGGCTCGGATTTGGGCGCTTTCTTGGTCAAAAGATGCGGAAAAGTGTCTATTTCTCGAAAGACTATGCCCGTATGGGTCAATTTGACCGAGGTTTTGCGCTCCGGGAACACCTTTGGGGAGGGGTCACTCCGAAAAGTTGGTAACCCTTGAAGCCGGTTCGGACCCCCGTGGCCATCTTGGGGTCACTTGGGGTGTGTATCTATGTCCCGGCAAGCCGCCATTGGCTGATATCATACTCTCCCATCCACCTGACCTAACCTGATGTGATAGTGTGATAGGTTTGGCCATTCCCGCTATGAGCGGCCATATTCAGAACCGAGGCACCGCCAGCGGAGATTTATATATCGGAATATCAGGAATCAACAGGGTTTTATTATCATAATGTTTCCGTAATTTTTCAGCCTTTCGTTCTGATGGTCAATGTATCGGCGACTGTCAGTTGGCTCGCGATTTTGCGTTAACCGATTGGTTAACTGTTATTTCCAGATATTTTGGCGGATACTCCGTTGAAGGGTCAGATTTCATCAGCAAAGGGTTCGTTGCTTCCGCAATTTTCTAAATAAGCACTCGAAATTTTAATCTGAATTTTTCGCGATGTCGAAATCGGATTTTCGACTTCGACATCGCCGCACTTGATTTGGACTTCTTCGAGTGGTCATACTCTTTTCCCTATGCCCGAATGAGGTTTCCCTTATACTTGCCACCCATTTGACTTGGAGATATAAGGGAAACAAAAGTGAATCGTGGGACCACTTTGAAGGGCCATATCTACGCGCGAGTGTGAGGAGAGAGAATAAGGAAGGTTGCGTTGCAAGCGCCGTGGTCTCAAGTTAATTTAGGAAGCATCAAACGCCTTTGGTGTGTACACATGCCCGGTGTAGCAAGGGATAATGGTCAAGAGGGTATAAAGTGATACATAACTCTTGGACCGTGCAACCGAATATTTTAATGCGACTTTCGAGTGTACCGCATGAGTGTTGGGGTTGCATAGATACTTTCCTTGGGTTCCTACGCATTTTTAACGTGAAGTTATGTCCATGGAGGGACATGGCATATCATGGTGGGAGCCACATTTTGGGGGTATGTGTTATATGCATGGTATGTGTCTTGATATGCTCACGCCCATGTTATATATCTTCGTGTGGCCGAAGAGATGGGGAGCCACACGTGACAAGGGCTTTGCCCATGTCCCAATTGTGGAATTCAAAGCGCTAGACCAAGTCTACCGCGTATGTATTGCTCATGGTATGTTTGACAAAGAGATCCATGAGTGCACTCCCATTTTCATGGGGCATGTAGATATGAGTGGCTAAGGTATCTCCATGCGCCCGATTGGGGATCCAAGTGGGGGAATTGTTCGCAAATGGTCCCAATCATTTGTGTATTGAACCATGAGCGGATATCATGGGTGAGCATAGAGATATACTATCATGACAACTTTGTGTTTGGTCATATTTTCATGTTTTTGACCTCAATTTTTGCTCATTTTTGTGTTTTGTGTACTTACCTGGTCGGCAAACAGCAAGAAGCCTATGGAGAGTCAAACCATGGTATGTTGTTTATATGTTGGCATATGCTTTGGAGTTGAACACCACCATATGCCGGATCGCGTACTCCATTTGGCTTGGCGCACGAAGGATTACAAGAATTGGTCTCAAGATCATGGGCTGACTTGGGCAGTGCGTGGCGCCCATATCCGAAGGGGTTTCGAGGGTAAAGTGGGGATGTACATGGGCATTGACCTTTGGTCTATATCCTCCATGAATATTAGACTTCGATTCCATGCATGCTTTGAGCCTTCGGATAAGTGGTAACTTCGATTTTGAGCATATATGTGACATATGGCCAATATGGTGTGAATTGGCAGTTTTTTGGCATGTTATGAGTTCAAACTCATAGGTCATTTCTCTAAGCCCATTCGATTCCAAGTCCAACCAAGGTTATGTCAGGGTAGGGCATGGTGCTGAGTGCCACTCTAGGCCATGATACGCCACCTCCCCTATTGGGCTAGGATTTAGAGGCTTGGGAGTGAACACATTTTTGGGGTTTGTGTATTGACTTGTGACACATGGCATTCAGCCATCTCATTTGACCTGGTTCAGGGCAATATGTTGGTGACTCAAGGGAAGGTCTTGAGTCCAGGGAATGAGGGGTTTATGGCTGTGAATGTGTATGTTAACCTCTTTCCCCAACTTTGCTTTATTTGTGTTCATATGCCAATTTCAGGGCTTTCTTCCTTGGTGCAATTCTTGTACATGCCCGCCATCGTGAGACAATCGATGTGCTGAACGAAAGCCCGCAGCCTGATTTGGATTGTGGATTGGGCTATTGCTGTATTTGTGGGATCTGGTTGCTATTCAGGGTTGAAGGAGGATTTTATTTTCTATATTTTTGGATTTGGACCCTGGAAATTGAGGAATGCAATCGTTGATCCGGAGTAAATCAGCAGGGGTTACAGGCGGAAGGGGCACAGCGGGGCCCGGTCCTGGTAGGGACCTTCTTTATGGTAGCAGAGGCTTACCTGCTGCCCCTACCTACCGCCGACCCGGGGACTTGGGCCCTTATGAGCCCTGCCCAAGTACGCCCCGGGTGCGTATTGTGGACTCGGTGGAGACCACGCCGGAGATTGGAGCCATAGAAGAACCGAGACGTTCAAGAGCATGGCGAACTCCGGAAGTTGAAGCCCGAAGAGAAGTACGACACTCGGGAAGAGGAGGACGTGACATGGAGGACCTGGTCTCCATGTGTGAGCGTCGCTGCCGAAAGGCATGCAACCTCCGCTCCGCCGCGGAGGACTCAGATGAGGCCTGCCATTCAGGCAGCAGTGGAGGACGGGCCCGGCGCTACTGGAAGCGCGGGTCACCCAAGTCCGCGGCAAGGGACGCCGGGGCTATGGACACGGACCCCAGCCCGGTCAGGCTGTGGGAATCCGAGGGGCACTCCGAGGGCTATAGGACAGCCTACGATCCACCTTCGGAGTCGGAGACGCCCGCGCCGATCGCCAGGGCGCATACGGCCCCCGAGCCCGCCCTGCAGCACGACGCCGAGGGCTTGGAGAGGCCAGCCAGGGCCCGGACGGCACCTGTGCCCCGGCACACGGGACCAGAGACGGACGCCATAGGCGATACGCCCATGGGCGATGAGTCTGAGGTGCCGGGAACCGCGGGTTGCGCTGAATCCGGCGGAAAGCACGCTGCGTGCCACTGCGAGCACGTGTCCTTCCTCATGGGCAAGTACCCGAAGATGGGGATGGACGCCATCGTGCATCGCCTTGACCGCCTGGACAACGCCAAGGACGGTCTAGAGGAGGACGTCGCGGGGATCCTGGATGACCAGTCGGCCGCGGAGAACCACATGGAGGAGCTGCGAGCGGATCAGGCCCGGTACCGGGAGAATCTGGAGCTGGCCCTGCAGAAGCAGCAGCAAGTGGTGGACAGCCTCCTCCACTTAGTGGAGGACATGTCGGGACGCCTGAGAAGGCTAGAGGAGCTACAGCCCCTCGCCTCGGGTCCGGAGCTCCCGGCAAAGCCGGCCGCGGCAGAGCTGGTGGAGCGGGTTAAGACCCTCAGGAGCGCCATGGATAAACCCATGGGCGGCCCTGCAGAGGCACCCTACGCGCCTCCGCGTGTTGACCCGGGTGCGCTGCCGTTTGTTCCCATGTTCAGCGAATCCACAATGCTCGGGGAACACACGGCACCGGCTGGGTCCATGCGGGAAGGGCACGTAACCACGGACCCGAGGAGCCTGACGGTACAGATGTCCCATGCCGCCCAGGATGTACCGATCACGACGAATATGGTAGTTTATGCGGAGGATGTGATCCAGAGCAAGACCATGCAGGGGCGAAACATGGGAAGCGCCGACGGACATGGTCGAGGACATCCAGGCGGAAACCTGTGGGCGAAGGACCCCAATACGGGGATATGGACGGCCGATGGAGCTAATCCTTCCCGCATTCCAAACCCCATGGGTTCAGGCCCAACTGGACCGCACTCCATGGAGGAGAGGGACGTACGGGGAGTGTACTCACACCCCCCGGCCACAGGTGGTATCCGTCTCGGTGGAGTGGTGGCTGGAGACGTCGGAGACGCCATCAGGATTGACGACCTCAGGGGAATCAAAATCCCCTACTACGATGGCAACCCCTCCAACCTGGATGACTTCATCCTGGACTGGGAGGACTTCGCCGAGGAGGTCGTCGGCGAAATGCGGGGAGCGCCGCGGGACAAGTGGGTATGCCGGACATTCCCACACCGCTTGGCGCAGGACCTGAAGGAGGAGCTGCGGGATCAGATCCGGGAAGGATTGATCCGTACGGAGCAGGCCTGCCTCCAGTGGTTGGAGGATGAGGAGCGGGTGGACGCTCCTAACCAGAAGCTGGAGGACCTGTGGTCCATTCCGCTGCCGCTGGACCGCGGTGAGTTGCGGGTCCGGGAGTGGAACCGGTATCTGCGGAAGTACCGCAGATGCCTCAAGCTGGTGGAGGATTGGAACGAGGCCAGCGAGATCCGCCACCTCCTGAAGGACGTCCTCCCCGGCAACTGGAAGAGGAGAGTGGAGGACGAGGAGAAGAAGCGCGCCAAGAAGCGGGTGGCGGTGAGGATCATGGCGGCGGAGGATACCCATGCGGGTATCATGGAGTTCTTCAGGAGGAACCTGGGCGAACCCAACCGGATGTTGGGACTGAAGAACGCCGTGTATGTGGAGGTGTTTGGAGACTCCATGGGGCAAAGGTTGCTGCGCATCAACAACGTGGAGTGGAGCCGCGGGGAGCCGCTGAGGATGCAGGTCATCTTCGCCGGCATGAGCCTGGACGAGATTGTGAAGTACATCACGGTGGAGTTGAAGCTCAATGCGAAGAACGAGGCCCACGTGCAGGATCGACATGGTCATGGACAACGAGGCCACCGAGAAGACCGCCATCATCGGGAGGTCCAGGAGGACACGGCCAACTCCGCGGAGGATGGTAGTGGGAGTGGCCAAGACCACTGGTCCCGGGAGGATCACGAGGAGGCCCATTTCTTCGCGTTTGTGGCGCACAACGTGAAGAACAATGGGCAGGATCGGTCCAGATGGAGCCGGGCGGGACCAAGGGGCAAAGAGCCAAGGAGGATCGGGAACCCACCGCTCTCGTTCCGAGAGTACAGGTCTCAGCACGACGGGTGCTGGGTCTGTTATGGCAAGGGAAACAACCATGCACACGACCACCGTCAGTGCAAGGTGTATGAGGCGGACAAGAAGGCCTACTTCGCCGCCCACCCCGAGAAGAAGCCCAAGGAGCAGCGGATTTCCGATTGGAAGGCGAAGGGCGGAGACGGGGGAAAAGGCCAAGGCAAAGGCCAAGGAAAAGGCGGAGGAAGAGGCTATGGTGGTGGACCTGGCCAAGACCGACGAGTGAGGTCGATCGAGGAGGTTGCTGAGGACATGTTGAGGACGTTGGAGGAACTCAAAGCCCAGCAACGTGGTGGACAAAGTCCTGGTGGATCGCAGCCGGAAGGGGCTGCGGGAAGCAAAGTCTAGAGGAGCCCCCACGGGAGTGGGACCTCGGAGGTCTCTCCTCCGAAAATCAGTGGAATCCAAGAGAAAGCAAAGGCACATCGGGTGCCGAAGAAGGCTCCGGAAGAGCCAAAACCACTGAGTTTCGCCACTCCCAATCCCTGGAGCGCCCTGCCAAGGGAAGTACATGTGGGTACGGGACATGGCAAGAAGGAAGGAGCAACCACGGAGAGCCCCGTGGACGGGCAGGACCAACCCAAGATCTACACCATCCGTGACCATACCCTTGAAGTCCTGATGCAGCCGGACGTGCTAGAGTTGCATGCCGTGAGAGTCGTCCATACACCTCATGGCGACGAGCGGCAGTTGCACTTGAAAGTGCGAGTACGGTGCGGACGAGAGGAGAAGGTGGTGGATGTGTTAGTGGATACGGGTGCCCAGGTGAGCCTGGTCCGGAGAGGGTTGTTCAAGGAGGAACTCCTGCAGCCCAGCCGGAGACCGGTCCGCCTGAAGGTCGCCAACGGAGAGATCATGGGTGGCGGCACCCATGAGGCCACCATCAGTATGGAATTCTGGGAGCATGAGCGCTTGAACCGCCCTGATCAGGCGAAGAGAAGCACTCTATCCGGGAACTTCTATGTGGCCGACATTACCGATTGGGATATGATCATGGGGTATGACTTCATGGTGGCAAACGCCATTGGAGCCCTTCCCCATCGTGCAACGCTGGTCAGGGAGGATGATGAATGCCTCACATGGCTGTCCACAGACTATGCATGCGGATCATCCCAATGGAATGCTGAGGAAGAGGATCGGATCGTCCGAGCGGTGCAAGCTGTGGGTGCCAAGTCCAGAGGAGACCGTGGAGTTCAGCTCACGGAGTATGGAATGGCGCCGCAAGTGTACGCCAGGATGATTCAGACGCTGGGAGCTGAAGCGCCCGAGACGGACGTCTTCGCTTCCCGGGATGCCCCACTTTTGCGGAAGTGTAGGAGGCATTGGCATCGAGGAGACTCAGCCTGGCACAGGCATTGGGGTATGAAGGAGTGGGGGCCCATGTATTGGCATGGCTCCCTGGATAACACCAGACGTACGGTGGAGAAGATCGTCGCGGATAGGGCGAAGGGGATCCTGGTCATAACCGGCATAGGATCCACCCCATGTCCGCTGGAGGGTCTCAAGTCGACGCTGGACTCCATCACCCTGAACGAGATGTCATTCGGGCCAGAGGAGGAGCTGTTCATCGACGCCAAGGGTGTATCAATGCCCTCCCCGGGTCAAGCGTGGGGTACCAAGGCTTTCCTGGTGGATGGGGCGCAAGCTCAGCCCACGGGTGATGAAGCGTTCATCCGTAGGGTGGAGGCGGTGCCCATGAAGGTCATGTTTGAGCCCAAGGAGGGGACGGATCAGCCTATTGATGGCATTGACGTCCTGTCCCACGCCGAGATCGACGACGTCGTCAACTACATGCGGATGGGGATGCACGACCGTGTGGCAGCCAAGAAGAGGCGGGCCATGGTCACATCTCCGCATTGGTGGGATGACAAGATGTTGGTCACCGGCAAGTACGAGAAGGATGAGTTCGTGGCGAGGGTCATGGATCACATCGCGGACCAATACGATGGTCCGGTTGGGTCGGACCCACCAACGTGGGGTTTTCCAAGAGTGGGAACCGGTAGCGACGAGCACCAGCCCAAGGCCGCAAATTTTCGAAGATTATCGGTGGGAGTCGAGACCCACGACGATGAAGACGGCATATCGGACCGAGAAGAGGCCTATACCGCAGTGCGGTCGGTTGTATCGATACCGAAGCAAGCGGCTGAAGAGGCCCAGGAGAACCCGAAGGTCGCCGAGCTGAAGGAGAGGCTGATCAAGGCCTATCCGCGGCTATTCAGTGGCGTCGCCAACAAGAACCCTCCAGATCGTGGGAGGTTTGGTACAGCGAAGATCAAGCTGAAGCCGAACCCGAAGATCTATCGTCATCGGGAGTACCAACTTCAGGGCGATCGGGCCGAGGCCATGAAGAAGCTGTTGGCCGAGTTCATTGAGCGGGGATGGATCGAACCCTCCGACAGTGAGTGGGCCAGCCCAGCCTTCATCGTGCCCAAGAAGGAGAAGGGCGAGTGGAGGTTGGTGGTTGATTACAGAGGTTTGAACGAGCAGACCGAGCACGACTCGTACTCGCTTCCCCTGATCGACTCCAACCTCCAAAAGCAAGAGAAAAAGCGGATTTTCACGGTGTTGGACCTGAAACACGGTTACCACCAGATGCCGCTACACCCGGACTCCAGGCCCTGCACAGCGATGTCGACGCCGCTGGGGCCCATGCAGTGGAAAGTGGTACCTATGGGTGCCAAGAATGGCAACGCCGCTTTCCAGCGCATGATGGAGGACCTACTCGGTCCTGTCCGGGACTGTGCCGATCCCTTCGTGGATGACATCATCATCGGGTCCGGCACGGAGAACATGACTGAGGACGAGCTCATCGACGCGCATGAGAAGGATCTGCGCCAAGTGCTCAGCGAGTTGGACAAGCACAACATGGTGTGCAAGCCCACCAAAGCCTCACTCTTCGTGAAGGAGGTGGAGTTCGCGGGTCACGTGGTTGGTCACGGGCAACGCCGTCCCATGCCTGGGAAGCTGGCGTCCCTGCACCACTGGGAGAAGCCCCAGACCATCAGCGAACTCCGGTCCTTCATGGGGTTCTGCAATTACTATTCGGGGTATGTCCGGATGTATGCAGAACTCTCGGGGCCGCTGCACAAGATGCTGCAGGTGGGGAAGTTCGATGGCCGGAAGGGGAGCAAGAAGAAGCTTGCCTGGACCCCTGAGGCTGAAGATGCGTTCAACCGCCTGAAGGAGCGACTCCTGGGGCAATTGGGGCTGTTCCTGGTGGACCCGGACAAGGGATTCGTGCTACGGACAGACGCCTCGGACTATGCCGTGGGGGCAGTCCTCGAGCAAGTCCGGGACGACGGGACTCATGTTCCCGTGGCGTTTTGGAGCAGGATCCTGGCCGAGGGCCAACGCCGAACATGGACCGCGAGGGAGAAGGAGACATACGCCATTGTATGTGCGCTCAGGAAGTGGTCTGGCCACATCGGACTGCAGCCGGTGGTGGTTTGCAGGGACCACCAGTCCCTACAGAGCTGGCACAAGGAGCATGTCGACACCCCCTCAGGACCAGCGGCTAGGAGAGCCCGATGGCACGAGACGTTCGCCAACTTCGACCTCAGCGTCGTGTACGTCCCGGGGAAGGACAATACTGTGGCAGATTGCCTCAGTCGCTGGGCCTACCCCGCGGGCAAGGCTTGGATGGACATATCCAGCCATGGAGATGCCGAGGAGACCGTGGAGGCCAAGCGCATCATCGAGATGGAGAAGGTCATGGAGCAAGAGGGGGTCAAGTGCTTTGTGGTGATGGCAAACCGTACGGACCTGGCCAAGTTCCGGGGCGCCCGCGTCCAAGCTATTCGAGAGGAAACCCTCGAGCAATGGATGGTGGCCCCCGTAGAGCTAGTCAGGTCGGTGCTCACAGAGGACTGGTCGGATGACTACGCGGCATCCGAGCACTGGAGCAAGTACTGGAATGCCGTGAGCGCCCCGTCGGACGACGAATGGCCCGAGGGCTTGACCGAGGGTGGGGACAAGTTGTTCCTCAAGGACAAGCTGCTGGTGCCCGAGAACCGAGTGGAGGAGCTCATTGACCATTGGCACAACGCCCAGCTCATGCATCCTGGCCGAGACAAGATGCAGCAGGACCTGGAGTGGCGTTTCAAGTTCCCTCCGGGGTACTACGCCATCCTGGATAGGTACTGCAGCGACTGTGCCGTGTGTCGGGCCACGAAGAGCCCTAACCACTCCACAGCGGGCAACCCGGTGTATACGGCTATACCGGAGGCCCCTATGCGGTCCGTGGCCATGGATGTGTTCGCCATGCCGGAGGTTACCGTGGAAGGAGAGACATATGATTGTGTCATCCTAGCGGTGGACAGGCACAGCGGGTATATGTAAGTGCGGCTAACCCCCATCTGCTCAGATTTTAGCAGATCTGCCCCAGATTGGCTACATTTTGGTCATTTTCTCTGCTTCGGCGGAATCGCCGCCCCGCAGCTCAGTCTCAGGATCAGACCTATATATTTCTGATGTGCCGGATCTGATTCCGCGGTCCATTCATCGTAAATCCGCCGCGTTCCGATCATTTACCCGGAATCGCCATTTGCCGCTGACGCGCGTGCGCGAGCCAGATCGGCCAAATATTTTTTCACAATCGGATTTATATAAATCTTTTCAGATAGATATGGACACTCAGATGTACTTAGGATCATCCGCATCAATTTTCTTCATAGACTGGGATTTTTTGCCGGATAACAATCAGCATGGATCTTGCCTCCGTTGTCGCCGCTCTTGCCTCCGTTGGTGTCCGTGTATCCGGTTCTGCCCCCAACAGCAGCGTTCAGGTCGACTCCTCGCGTGCCTGCCCCCCCGGTCTTGCCGGCCCTGAGCCCTCCGGCACCATCAACGACCTAGGGCAGCACTTTCATGGTAGCAGAGGCTACCTGAATGCTGTTCCTGTGGCATCCCATTCACAGCTCGCTCCCCAGTACGGCCCCGTAGACCCCGCCGCTTCTGGAGAAGTAACGATTACACTGCCTTGGTGCTGTGCGAACGAGGCCTTGAGAGGAATGCCTTGCGCAAGTCCAAGCTGCCCAAGAAGGGCGCACATCAGCAGCTGTGGGGACCCAGATTACCATAATCCCAGTCGAAACTGGCCATCGAGCAGCTGGAATCCGCCGGCCTACGACGATGGCAATGCTCCGGTGGACCTTACGGAGCTGGCAGGTACCAACATTCCTTACGGAGGTCCAACATTTGAGACCACGGACGCCGATCTGAACGACATTGAGATGGGTGGTCCAGGTGAGGTACCTAGCTATAATCGACCAGCCTCTTGGGCACACTGGGGCGACCATTTGTCCCCAGAAGTGACCCGTAACCTTGAGGCCCTTGAGGCCCTTTGTTACTTAGCCACGTCTAAGCTGATCGAACAAGAAAGAATCGCCTCTGATTTTTTAACGGAATATTTTTTCCTCCTTCAGGACGAAATTAATACCAGGATGTGGTGGCGTTCTCAAGAAGATGACTCTTTTGCCATTTTTTTGCAGATCTGGGAGGCAAGCCCCTTCCCGAAGGAGAAGGTCCAGGCACCTGTTCCCGGGCCCTCCGCCCCTCATCCCCCTGTTTCCATCCGCGACGATCTAGCCGCCGCGGTTGAGGAGGGAATTTTAGAGGCGGCCAGGCAGGCAAGCCTGGAAATCAGGGCTGAAGGAGCTCCCCAAGTGGACTCCTGGCTGCGGACCACCGAGATCAGCGGTCCGACAGCCTGCTCAGGCCCTTCAGGACACGGCATGTACTGTCCTGCCGACTGTTCCTGCAGATTCCAGCGAGATGCTGAGCTCCAAACGCTCAAAGATCAAATGCACCTCATCATTGAAACGCTGGGAATAAAAAATCTTTTCAAGACGCACATGCGGTCTGAGGGCGCCTCATCGGTGGAACAAGCAACAGAGCCGTCGGAGGAGGCGACAGAAATTTTTTCAATTGCTCCTTCGGTGGACTCCAGGACCACCGATGCAAGGATCAGCAGGACCAAGCTAAAGGAAAGGGTTAAAATCTCTCGTTCTGAGAGTAGGACGGCAAAGGCTAGGACTGAGGCTCAGAATGCCAAGCGAACTGCCTCCCGTACTGCCCCTCCTGCTGCTGATTCCAATACCTTAGCCCAGCTGTTGCTCGCCCAGACCCTCGCCGGAGCTGGTGTAGCGAATGATGCCGCCAAGGTGTCTGCCATTACGGCCGGTGTTGGGCTGGATTCGCTTCTTAATCCTACTTCCTTGTGACTTCGTCAGGTTGCCAAGCAACCGAAGTCTAATGGGAACCCCCGACGTTGGCCTCAGTTCCAACGGGAATTTAAACTGTGGGTTAAGACTCAAAAACTCCAAGATGATCAGTTCCTGATGGCGCTCTTGGATTGCCTTGAGGGAGCGCCGGCCAACACTTGGCTCAGGACTTGGAGTGATCGCGAGGATACAAGTTCCCCCCTTACCTTTGATGAGGTGTGGGAACAGTTGGAGGTACGTGGATCCCGGCTGCCAGAGGACCATTACCACCAGATGTTGAAGAATTTTCCTTCATTCTCGCGATTAATTTTGCACGAAGTGCAAGACAAAAAACAGCGCTTCTGGAATTTAGTGGAAGAAGCTGAACATTCAGGCGAAAAATTTTCTAGTGCCGAGCTGAAAAGTCTGATTTTTGACAAGATCCCCTCAGAAACTGCCGCCACCCTTCGGAACAAACAGTCCGAAGAAAAGGTCAAGACCTGGTGGGCGGAGGTCGAAGGCTTCGATGCCTCCGCCAATAAATTTTCAGTTCGGGAAGCACTTCAAAAGTGTTCCCCCACGTCGTTTTCCAAGGTGAAATTCACTGAAAACACGTGGAAAATCAAGTTTCATGAACACGAGGATCGGGACTTGTTTGTCCAAGTCCTCAACAGGGGAGTCAGCTTCCATGGCCATCGCCTGAAGGCCAAAAACTGGGTGTTTTCGTACACCCCGAAGGAACTCTGGGAGGAGGTTGAGCGGCTTGCCGACGCCGCCAATCAGAATTTCCATGAGGGTCTTGGGGGAAACAAGAATACCCAGCAAAACACCCAAAATGGGGCCCAAAAGGGCAACAAAAAGGTGAATGACACTCGGAATGTTCAGCAGCACTGTAGCATCTGCCTTCTTTTAGGTTCTACGAACCGAGCTAAGTCGCATTCTACTGATAATCACCGATGGTCTCCTTACGATCACAAGGTGATGTAAGTGCGGCTAACCCCCATCTGCTCAGATTTTCACTGATCTAACCCAGATTGGCTACATTTTGGTCATTTTCTTTGCTTCGCTGGAATCGCCGCCTCGCAGCTCAGTCTCAGGATCAGACCTATATGTTTCTGATATGCCGGATCTGATTCCGCGGTCCATTCTCCGTAAATCCGCCGCGTTCCGATCATTTGCCTGGAATCGCCATTTGCCGCTGACGCGCGCTCGCGGGCCAGATCGGCCAAATATTTTTCACAATCGGATTTATTTAAATCTTTTCAGACAGATACGGACACTCAGATGTGCATAGTAAAATCCGCATCAATTTTCTTCATAGACTGGGATTTTCTGCCGGATAACACTCAGCATGGATCTTGCTTCAGTTGTTGCTGCTCTCGCCTCCGTTGGTGTCCGAGTCTCCGGTTCTACCCCCAATAGCAACGTTCAGGTCGACTCCTCGCGTGCCTGCCCCAATGGTCTTGCCGGCCCCGAGCCCTCCGGCACCATCAACGACCCAGGGCAGCACTTTCATGGTAGCAGAGGCTACCTGAATGTTGTTCCTTTGGTGTCCCAACCACAGCTAGCTCCACAGTACGGCCCCGTAGACCCCGCCACCTCCGGAGAAGTAACGATTACGTTGCCCTGGTGCTGTGCGAACGAGGCCTTGAGAGGAATGCCTTGCGCAAGCCCAAGCTGCCCAAGAAGGGCACAAATCAGCAGCTGTGGGGACCCAGATTACCACAATCCCAGTCGAAATTGGCCATCGAGCAGCTGGAATCAGCCGGCCTACGACGATGGCAACGCTCCGGTAGACCTTACGGAGCTGGCAGGTACCAACATTCCTTACCAATGTCCCACATTTGAGACCACGGACGCCGACATCGACGACATTGAGATGGGTGGTCCAGGTGAGGTACCTAGCTATAATCGACCAGCCTCTTGGGCACAATGGGACGACCATTTGTCTCCAGAAGTGACCCGTAACCTTGAGGCGCTTGAGGCCCTTTGTCTATTAGCCACGTCTAAGCTGATCGGACAAGAAAGAATCGCCTCTGATTTTTTAATGGAATATTTTTTTCTCCTTCAAGAAGAAATTAATACCAGGATGTGGTGGCGTTCTCAAGAAGATGACTCTTTTGCCATTTTTTTGCAGATCTGGGAGGCAAGCCCCTTCCCGAAGGAGAAGACCAAGGCACCTGTTGCCGGGCCCTCCGCCCCTCATCCCCCTGGTTCCATCCGCGACGATCTAGCCGCCGCGGTTGAGGAAGGAATTTTAGAGGCAGCCAGGCAGGCAAGCCTGGAAATCAGGGCTGAAGGAGCTCCCCAAGTGGACTCCTGGCTGCGGACTACTGAGATTAGCGGTCCGACAGCCTACTCAGGCCCTTCAGGACATGGTATGTACTGTCCTGCCGACTGCTCCTGCAGATTCCAGCGAGATACTGAGCTCCAATTGCTCAAAGATCAAATGCAACTCATCATTCAAACGCTGGGAATTAAAGATCTTTTTAAGACGCACATGCGGTCTGAGGGCGCCTCATCGGTGGAACAAACAACAGAGCCGTCGGAGGAGACGACAGAAATTTTTTCAATTGCTCCTTCGGTGGACTCTAAGACCACCGACGCAAGAATCAGCAGGACCAAGCTAAAGGAAAGGGTTACAATCTCTCGATCTCAGAGTAGGACGGCGAAGGCTAGGACTGAGGCTCAGAATGCCAAGCGAACTGTCTCCCGTACTGCCCCTCCTACTGCTGATTCCAATGCCTTAGCCCAGCTGTTGCTCGCCCAGACCCTCGCCGGAGCTGGTGTGGCGAATGATGCCGCCAAGGTGTCTGCCATTACGGCCGGTGTTGGGCTGGATTCGCTTCTTAACCCTACTTCATTGCGACTTCGTCAGGTTGCCAAGCAACCGAAGTATAATGGGAACCCCAGACGTTGGCCTCAGTTCCAACGGGAATTTAAACTGTGGGTTAAGACTCAAAAACTCCAAGATGATCAGTTCCTGATGGCCCTCTTGGACTGCCTTGAGGGAGCGCCGGCCAACACTTGGCTCAGGACCTGGAGTGATCGTGAGGATTCAAGTTCCCCCCTTACCTTTGATGAGGTGTGGGAACAGTTGGAGGTACGTGGATCCCGGCTGCCAGAGGACCATTACCACCAAATGTTGAAGAATTTTCCTTCATTCTCGCGATTAATCTTGCACGAAGTGCAAGACAAGAGACAGCGCTTCTGGAAGTTAGTGGAAGAAGCTGAACATTCAGGCGAAAAAATTTCTAGTGCCGAGCTGAAAAATCTGATTTTTGACAAGATCCCCTCAGAAACTGCCGCCACCCTTCGGAATAAACAGTCCGAAGAAAAGGTCAAGACCTGGTGGGCGGAGGTCGAAGGCTTCGATGCCTCGGCCAACAGGTTCTCCGTCAGGGAATCACTTCAAAAGTGTTCCCCCACGTCGTTTACCAAGGTGAAATTCACTGAAAACACGTGGAAAATCAAGTTTAATGAACACGAGGATCGGGACTTGTTTGTCCAAGTCCTCAACAGGGGAGTAAGCTTCCATGGCCATCGCCTGAAGGCCAAAAACTGGGTGTTTTCGTTCACCCCACAGGAACTCTGGGAAGAGGTTGAGCGGCTCGCTGACGCCGCCAATCAAAATTTCCATGAGGGTCTTGGGGGAAACAAGAATACCCAGCAAAACACCCAAAATGGGGCCCAAAAGGGCAACAAAAAGGTGAATGACACCCGGAATGTTCAGGATCACTGTAGCATCTGCCTTCTTTTAGGTTCTACGAACCGAGCTAAGACGCATTCTACTGGTAATCACCGATGGTCTCCTTACGATCACAAGGTGATTGGTGAAAATATCAGTAATCCGCAGAATTCAGACAGGAATGACAGACAGGTGCGTGGTGGGAAGGCTGGAAAAGGGAATCCGACCCCCTCCGGTGGAAACAAAAATACTGGAGGCCCTGGCGGGTCCCAAGGCAAAGGAAATCGGACTCCATCCGGCTCCGGTGGGCAGCCGAACGGCCAGAAAAATCCCAATAGCAACGCTTGAGGCGGAAATCGAAATCCAGGCCAAACCCCTCAATCCGGTACAAACAAGGGAAATGCTCCAGGATTCCAGGGTAAAGGTAAGGGAAATCCTTCGGGAACCCCTTCCTCTGGTAAGGGCAGAGGGCGTGGCGAAGGTGGAGGTCCATCATCCGGCGGCCGTGGCCGTGGACGTGGAAAGGGCAACCATCGTGTGGACCAGGTCTCAGGTGCAGATCAGGTGTCCGATGCGGATCGAGATTACGTTGAAAATGCCTTGAATCCAGCAGATGATCCGTTCCAAGATGAGTGGGTCGACGAATCAGGGTGTGTTCACAATGTTAAGGCATCCACTGGAGGTCAGAACGCCTAGGGGAGCCACGAAAATCGCCCCTCCCCAGGCGATTTCAGGCATGATCCCCAGATTCCATCTCGACCATTACTTGATGTAGGGTCGCTTGTCTCCTCTCCCCTGGATCCGGCAGCGGATCCTTCTGTTGTAGTGGACGAGGTTGGTGTACAGTCCAAGCACAGGGCCCGTCAGTTTGTCACAAAGCTGTGGGTCTCTGATTGCAAGGGCAATTTCCACCTCGCCACTTGTTTGTGTGACAATGGATCAGAGGTAAATCTCCAATCCAATTCTTTCTTACCCGACGACTGCGTGATTGATTCGCTTTATCCTGTTACCCTCGAGGGAGTTTCTGGACATTCTCTCGCAGGTGGGCAACGCGGTTGTTATATATATATCAACTCATTTGGTCGCTCAAGACCTTTGGGAAGAAGGTAATGTGGAGGAAGTTGTCCTTAAGGGCGACTGGTTCTATCGTGCCGACATAAAGTATGACCTTTACTTGGGCCATCCTTGGCTTAGCAAGAACAGGGTGGCGCCCGTAGGTCATCGGCGTTGTTTTTTGCTGGAGTCAGGTCCCTTGGAGCGTCCTGAATTTCGTTTTTTGCACGCAGGGTTTAAAAGTGCAGAAGAATTTTTGAAGCGAAAAGTTACACCAAAATTTGGCGAAGATGTCACCATTGCAGAGGTGAATGGGAGTGTCGATTACTCCCGAGAGTTAGAATGTCTTCGTAGGGACTCCCAGCCACGACGCCCTTCGCGCTGGCACTCTTCATCCTACAGCGTTGTCGACAAATGGCGCGATGCAATTTGTGAATATTTTTATGAACACCATTCCTTTTGGCCACAGTATGATGCCTTTGCTAACCGCGAGAACAAGCGCTTTGACAAGCATTTTCGCGACGCTTGGACCCATAAATGGGACAAGAAGTTGTGGATTAATCCTCCGTTTCACTTAATCCAGCAGGTCATCCACAAAATCAAGCAAGATAAAACCCAGGCGATTTTAGTTGTGCCCTTGTGGGACGACAAGCCTTGGTTTCAGGAATTACAAGACATTTGTGTAGATTACATCGAACTTCCCAGGAAGATTAAGCTGTATGCCAGGGACAACACAGGTCCCCTGCCACAGGGGTCCTGGAGTTCGCTTGCATTCCTGGTGGATGGAAAGCTTTCTGACTCTAATTCTGCTGATTCTGGTACTGATTCTTGTGTTGGGTCTGAATCTGAGGTTGAGCGTGGTACTGATGATGAATCTACTTTTTCTGATTTTTGTCCGTCAGATACCCAAGGTGATCCAACGTCAAATGGATCCGCCTCGTCTCCCTCTTCCCCAATACGATCGACATCGAAAAGAATCTTCAGTGCACGGGCGAAGAAAAATTTTAAATCGCGCCGCAAATTCAGAGTTTTTTATGAAAAACCCCGTGTGGAAGCTTTCATAGATCCTTTCGAGGAGCTGGATCACGAAGAGAATCTCTGGAATGTCGACACTCGACCCACCTATCTTCAAGAGGCAGTTGATACGGACCTTTTTAGGGACATCCGTAAGAAGATTCTTCCTGCCAAGGCCGAAGAAGTCGCCAAAGTTTTTTCGACAGTAATTCCTGGCGATCAGGTGGACACTGAATTGTGTTCCAAGACAAGAGAAAAGATTTTTGAGGAACGGAAGGACACGACCCTTTCGGGGAAGTTGATCAAAGACCCCCCTGTCCGTGGGCAGTTCGGTGAAGCCTTCATCGAGCTTCGTGAAGGTTACAAGGCGAAGAAACAGCATCCTTATGAGAACCATGGACACAAACATGAGATACTCAGAAAAATCATCGAGAGAAATCTCAGGGAATTTGGTTGGCTTGAGGGTTGTATGACCAGCGAATGGTGCTGTGCACCCTTCACAGTCCCGAAGCCGCCGCCTGCAGACCAGAACACTATTGATGGTTGGCGAATGGTTGTTGATTTTCGCAATCTCAACGCCGAAACCAAGGCGGATTCACACCCCCTGCCACTCATTGAGGAGGAAATCGCCAAGAGGGCAAGAGGTCGTTTGTTTTCTGTGCTGGATCTCCGTCACGGCTTTCACCAAATGCCGTTAAGGAAGGACAGCCGACCTCTCACCTGTATGTGCACGCCATGTGGCCCAGTCCAATGGACGGTCATGCCCATGGGCCTGAAGAACGCCCCTTCGTTTTTTCAAAGAATGATGGAGGATGTGCTTTTTACAGCTCATCCTGAGCTTCGTGCCTTCGTGAGTGTGTACATAGATGACATAATCATCGCGACAGAGGGGGAGGGACTGACCGAAGCCGAGCTGGTGGCCCTACATGAAAAGCAGCTGAACCAAGTTTTGGACATTCTTGATGCCAATCAGCTGATTTGTGGGCCAAAGAAGGGAAAATCTTTTTTAAAATCAGTCGAATTTTGTGGTTCTCTCCTTGAGAATGGCACCCGACAACCCAGTCCAGGGAAGCTCGTCGCTATTCAGAAGTGGAAGCGCCCTGAGACGATCACGGAATTGAGAGGATTCCTGGGTTGTTGCAATTTTTACCACACTTTTGTGCCGAATTATGCCAAATTTGCTGCCCCCCTCACTGAATTATTGAAGGTAGGGAGAGATGCAGGCAAGGCAGGTTCAAAGGTTCGTGTCAAGTGGACTGATGAGTGCGAGGAGGCCTTCCATCACTTGAAGGCGGCCCTCTGCGAAGTCGCCACGTTGCATGTGCCGCAATTTGACCGACCCTTCTGCATAAGAACCGACGCTTCTAGGTACGCGATCGGAGCTGTCCTTGAACAGGTTGATGAAGCCACAGGTGATCATTACCCTCTTGCATTTTGGTCTCGGAAGCTAGCTCCACGCCAAATGCAATGGTCGCCGCGTGAGCAAGAAACCTACGCCATAATCTGTGCTTTGAAAAAGTACCAATCGTGGGTTGGCACCAATCGAGTCGAGGTCCTGACGGATCATCGATCTCTGGAGTATTGGGCCACCGAACACATTGATACTGTCGCGAGCCCAGCTGGTCGACGGGCCAGATGGCACGAATTTCTCAGTCTGTTTGACCTCCATGTGTCGTATTTGCCTGGAAAACACAACACGGTAGCGGATGCTCTGAGCCGATGGGCTTACCCCGCTTCAGAGGGGCTGCAAAGTACCAACATCCATGGTACGGAGCAGGACCGCCATGTCATAATCGAATGGGATCAGGAAGAAAAAAAGCTCATTCGACGTGCATGCATGCAATGCGCTGTTAAACAGCACGCATTACCGTGTCACGACATCACGGCCTTTTCAGATCCGGCGCATGCTCATGAGATCTGCACCAAAACACTGAAAGTCGTGGAGAAAGTCACCGATCCCTCCTCAGGGAGTGTGAAACGGTTTGACTATACCCGACGAGTAAGTCGATTTCGGTTGATCCAGGGCATTAAGCGTCGAGATCCGGCCAAAACTCCACCCCTGCCGAAAGATTCCCTTATCATCCGTGACTGGACGTCCGATTATCTGCAGGATCCCATGTTTAAAGAGGTCTTTGGAAATCTCAAATCCAAAGATGCTCACAAGGATGGGATTTTTTCTGAGTATTCGTTGGATGGGGGGAAGCTGTGGATGGAGGGTAAATTGTGTGTACCAGACGCCCTGGCCCCCCGAGTGTTAAACTGGTGGCACAAACGGGAGTCCCCCCACGCACATGGCCGTCGATTATGGTCGATGATTAAACATAGGTTGTTTGGCTCAAGGCTATATACTCATTGCATGAAAGTAGCCGCCGGATGTGCCCAATGTGCTGTCTCGACGCCCCCCAGCGCGAAGAAGCACGGCCATCTGAGGCCACATCCTATTCCGGAGCGCCTCTTTAACAGAGTCACCAGTGATTTTTTCTATCTCGGTGAACTCGATGACGAAGAGTGCCATTGGACCAATAAAAAGGTCAATGGTGTGCTCCTTATTCAGTGCCGTCATTCCGGCTATATTCAGGTGTTGCCTTGTAACATCGAGTCAATGACTGGCAAGGCTGCCGCCAAATGGTGCGCGCAGACCTGGATGGGAGGTTGGGACGTCCCATCCGAGGTGGTTACGGACTCAGGCAAAGAGTACACCTCCGAATGGTGGAGAGAATTATGTGCTCGCCTTGGAATCCACCACCTCAGGTGTGAAATCCACTCACATCGAGCGCTGCCAGGCGAAAGAGCCGGCCGCTCACTTATAAATATGCTTCGTAAGGAGCTCGCCAGTGAGAAGGACTTCCATTGGCTTGAGATTCTTTTCGCCATGCTTCGCCGTTACCACAACACGCCTTTGTACCATGGCCTTTCTCCAAATGAAATTGTCTTTGGACGAAAGAAGTGTTGGTGGAACATGCCGTTGAATAATCCTCGCCCTTGTAAAGATGCTTCGTTGTTTTTGGACGAAGTCCAACGAGCAGATAAAACTGTCTCGAAATTAATCGAGAAGCATCAAGCTGACTGGCTTTGGGTTCAGAATCAAGGTCGAAAAAACCCCCACAATTTTGAAGTCGATGATCGAGTTTGGCTTCGAAAATCCGAAACCACCCTGGACGGAGATGATAAGCTTCTTCCCTTGTGGGAGGGGCCATTCGCTGTTACAGCGCGTCTAGGCGAGAACAGGTGGAGGATTCGTGTGGATGTCAGCAGGGAAATTGAAGTTTCGGGCGATCGCCTCAAGAGAGAGATCCCCTCCCCCAAGGATCGGGTTAAACCCCTTTTTTGGACTTCGAAAATTTTGTCAGATCGGGTCATCGAAGGGGGGAAGTACGAACTCAAGAGGATTTTAGAAGCAAGACGTGACGCCAAGGGCGAATGGGAATTTCTATGTGAGTGGAGGGGCTTTGATTCCAGTCACAACAACTGGGAACCAGCCCATTCTTTTGTCCATGGGTACACCAAGGGGTTCATCGACTTCCTCAAGAAGCACCCCGAAAACGGCGTACTCCTGACAGACTGTTTGTCGAAACCAGACAGACAGGTGGAGAGCGACGGAAAAAGACCTGTGGTGAATCGAGATCCAGCCTTTTACGGCCCTCAGCAGCCACATTCCAGGGCTGATCCGTCGATCCCCCCTCCTGTGGTCAGGCCAGCCCAGGAGCCAAATGAGGACCAAGCTTCGAGTTCGGCCGCTGATTTGCAGCGCCCAAGCCGTACGAGGGCCAGGCCAGACAGGTTGGTGGTCACATGTATTCGTGCTTGGCCGAATTGAGGAAGCCATCCCACCACATTCTGCTCAATCCACTGTTCATTTTTTCTGATTACATCATGATGTGGAGAACTGCAAATGTTTGATAATTTGACGTCAATCAACTTTTCTTTTGGTCTCCGTTCGGCAGCGTATCGAAAGTCGAGAGCCGAAAGCCACGGAGTGTGCTGCCGTGTTCAGAAAAAACCAAACTCAGGCTTAATTCAGGCAGATTCGGGGTAATCTTGTCTCTGTTGGTCTGTGCATTTTTGAAATTTGGCTACTCGTGCAGATGGAAGCAAATGTACGTAGTAAAAACACCGGCCGGTGACATTCACCCCTACAGGCACCCCCTGTAGTACTGGCTGCACCAGTTGCGACGCCAGGAACTCAGATCTTACCTTCATTTGCCGTGATGCTGACGCCAAAGTCCAGATTCAGATCCAGATTCCTTGAATTTACCTTGAATTCCTCAGGTTTGTCCATCATTCTGCCACTGTTGCACGAAACCCAGACGTCAATTGTTCAGACAACCTTCAGATAGGAGCTCTAGGGACTTCTAACAGCAACCTCTGAAGTCCGTAAGGTTCGTTGTATTTTTGGCACACGCCAATGTGAGCTCAATCCGACCTGAAACTGTCGAAAATGGTGAATCCAAGTGTCTTGTGGGACTCAATCGAAAGATGGGCCTTGTCCAAGTCGATTGACACCGCCGCCACTGTAAATACGGTGTCTCTCAGTTATATACTGTCAGTAAAGCGCCTTCAGCGAACCTTCGGCGCGTTACATGCCAAGGATCCAGGGCTATCATGTCCCATCATGATGCATCATCACATGATCCACATTTTGATGGAATCTGTTGGATGCTCGCGAACCAACGTGCCGGAAAGCACAATTGAGCTGAATAAACCACAATATATATTAACTCTAGTCTAAACGAAAGTGTTAGTAGTTTCAGTTCTAGACATTCCGCTTCATTTCACCTTCATCTTAGGGAATTTCCTCATTTTAGGACAATTTAGGTTGATTTCCTTGTCATCTCCTCTCATTCCTCGAAGATCTGTCGACGGCTTTGCCTAACTTCGTTGACGCTTATGATTTTCTGTGCACTTAGGGTCTGTAGACTACATTTGTATTTGTTTTCCCTCTCTGTGATTGTTTAATCTCCTTCATCTCTGCTCAATTTGATTCCCAATCTTGCTGAATCTTGTGATCATCCACCAGATGCGCCAAATTTGAAGCACATGCTGCACTTTTCAGAACGAGAAAAGCGGGAGTAACACGATGTAGAGTTCGGCGAGGACACCGTAGCGTGCCCGCGACAGCGAAACTGTGCCAGAGCGCTGAGATGTCACTCCATTTCTTGATTCCCCCACTCAATCCACCATTAATCTACCTCATTCTCAACCAGTGCATGGTTTGGTATCGATTCTCGATACGTTTACATGCTTCTTAGCCCTTAACCTAATGTTTTACTGCACGGAGGACTGTTCGTCACTCCTCATTCTGTCTCATTTCAGGTTCATCCATCCTGATTCAGTGCCAATTCAGCCCAAATCAGGTCAGATCAAGCAGATTTCGCCCCATCGAGGCTACATTTCTATTTTTTTCTGGGACTTACCCGCACTACGTTCTTCGTTGACGTAGCGACACACCCCAGTGTGTTTTTGGAGGGGGAGTGTAAGTGCGGCTAACCCCCATCTGCTCAGATTTTCACTGATCTAACCCAGATTGGCTACATTTTGGTCATTTTCTTTGCTTCGGCGGAATCGCCGCCTCGCAGCTCAGTCTCAGGATCAGACCTATATGTTTCTGATATGCCGGATCTGATTCCGCGGTCCATTCTCCGTAAATCCGCCGCGTTCCGATCATTTGCCTGGAATCGCCATTTGCCGCTGACGCGCGCTCGCGGGCCAGATCGGCCAAATATTTTTCACAATCGGATTTATTTAAATCTTTTCAGACAGATACGGACACTCAGATGTGCATAGTAAAATCCGCATCAATTTTCTTCATAGACTGGGATTTTCTGCCGGATAACACTCAGCATGGATCTTGCTTCAGTTGTTGCTGCTCTCGCCTCCGTTGGTGTCCGAGTTTCCGGTTCTACCCCCAATAGCAACGTTCAGGTCGACTCCTCGCGTGCCTGCCCCACTGGTCTTGCCGGCCCCGAGCCCTCCGGCACCATCAACGACCCAGGGCAGCACTTTCAGGTGATTGGTGAAAATATCAGTAATTCGCAGAATTCAGACAGGAATGACAGACAGGTGCACGGTGGGAAGGCTGGAAAAGGGAATCCGACCCCCTCCGGTGGAAACAAAAATCCTGGAGGCCCTGGCGGGTCCCAAGGCACAGGAAATCGGACTCCATCCGGCTCCGGTGGGCAGCCGAACGGCCAGAAAAATCCCAATAGCAACGCCGGAGGCGGAAATCGAAATCCAGGCCAAACCCCTCAATCCGGTGCAAACAAGGGAAATGCTCCAGGATTCCAGGGTAAAGGTAAGGGAAATCCTTCGGGAACCCCTTCCTCTGGTAAGGGCAGAGGGCGTGGCGAAGGTGGAGGTCCATCATCCGGCGGCCGTGGCCGTGGACGTGGAAAGGGCAACCATCGTGTGGATCAGGTCTCAGGTGCAGATCAGGTGTCCGATGCGGATCGAGATTACGTTGAAAATGCCTTGAATCCAGCAGATGATCCGCTCCAAGATGAGTGGCTCGACGAATCAGGGTGTGTTCATAATGTTAACGCAGCCACTGGAGGTCAGAACGCCTAGGGGAGCCACGAAAATCGCCCCTCCCCAGGCGATTTCAGGCATGATCCCCAGATTCCTTCTCGACCACTACTTGATGTAGGGTCGCTTGTCTCCTCTCCCCTGGATCCGGCAGTGGATCCTTCTGTTGTAGTGGACGAGGTTGGTGTACAGTCCAAGCACAGGGCCCGTCAGTTTGTCACAAAGCTGTGGGTCTCTGATTGCAAGGGCAATTTCCACCTCGCCACTTGTTTGTGTGACAATGGATCGGAGGTAAATCTCCAATCCAATTCTTTTTTGCCTGACGACTGCGTGTTTGATTCGCCTCATCCTGTTACCCTCGAGGGAGTTTCTGGACATTCTCTCGCAGGTGGGCAACGCGGTTGTTATATATCAACTCATTTGGTTGCTCAAGACCTTTGGGAAGAAGGTAATGTGGAGGAAGTTATCCTTAAGGATGACTACTTCTATCGTGCCGACATAAAGTATGACCTTTACTTGGGCCATCCTTGGCTTCGCAAGAACAGGGTGGCGCCCGTAGGTCATCGGCGTTGTTTTTTGCTGGAGTCAGGTCCCTTGGAGCGTCCTGAATTTCGTTTTTTGCATGCAGGGTTTAAAAGTGCAGAAGAATTTTTGAAGCAAAAGGTTACACCAAAGTTTGGCGAAGATGTCACCATTGCAGAGGTGAATGGGAGTGCCGATTACTCCCGAGAGTTAGAATGTCTTCGTAGGGACTCCCAGCCACGACGCCCTTCGCGCTGGCACTCTTCATCCTACAGAGTTGTCGACAAATGGCGCGATACAATTTGTGAATATTTTTATGAACACCATTCCTTTTGGCCACAGTATGATGCCTTTGCTAACCGCGAGAACAAGCGCTTTGACAAGCATTTTCGCGACGCTTGGACCCATAAATGGGACAAGAAGTTATGGATTAATCCTCCGTTTCACTTAATCCAGCAGGTCATCCACAAAATCAAGCAAGATAAAACCCAGGCGATTTTAGTTGTGCCCTTGTGGGACGACAAGCCTTGGTTTCAGGAATTACAAGACATTTGTGTAGATTACATCGAACTTCCCAGGAAGATTAAGCTGTATGCCAGGGACGACACAGGTCCCCTGCCACAGCGGCCCTGGAGTTCGCTTGCATTCCTGGTGGATGGAAAGCTTTCTGACTCTGATTCTGCTGATTCTAGTACTGATTCCTGTGTTGGGTCTGAATCTGAGGTTGAGCGTGGTACTGATGATGAATCTATTTTTTCTGATTTTTGTCCGTCAGATGCCCAAGGTGATCCAACGTCAAATGGATCCGCCTCGTCTCCCTCTTCCCCAATACGATCTACATCCAAAAGAATCTACGGTGCACGGACGACAAAAAAATTTTCTTCGCGCCGCAAATTCAGAGTTCTTTATGAAAAACCCCGTGTGGAAGCTTTCATAGATCCTTTCGAGGAGCTGGATCACGAAGAGAATCTCTGCAATGTCGACACTCGACCCACCTATCTTCAAGAGGCAGTTGATACGGACCTTTTTAGGGACATCCGTAAGAAGATTCTCCCTGCCAAAGCCGAAGAAATCGCCAAAGTTTTTTCGACAGTAATTCCTGGCGATCAGGTGGACACTGAGTTGTGTTCCAAAAAAAGAGACAAGACTTTTGAGGAACGGAAGGACACAACCCTTTCAGGAAAGTTGATCAAGAACCCCCCTGTCCGTGGGCAGTTCGGTGAAGCCTTCATCGAGCTTCGTGAAGGGTACAAGGCGAAGAAACAGCGTCCTTATGAGAACCATGGACAGAAACATGAGATACTCAGAAAAATAATCGAGAGAAATCTCAGGGAATTTGGTTGGCTTGAGGGTTGTATGACCAGCGAGTGGTGCTGTGCACCCTTCACAGTCCCGAAGCCGCCGCCTGCAGACCAGAACACTATTGATGGTTGGCGAATGGTTGTTGATTTTCGCAACCTCAACGCCGAAACCAAGGCGGATTCACACCCCCTGCCCCTCATTGAGGAGGAAATCGCCAAGAGGGCAAGAGGTCGTTTGTTTTCTGTGCTGGATCTCCGTCACGGCTTTCACCAAATGCCGTTGAGGAAGGACAGCCGACCTCTCACCTGTATGTGCACGCCATGTGGCCCAGTCCAGTGGACGGTCATGCCCATGGGCCTGAAGAACGCCCCTTCGTTTTTTCAAAGAATGATGGAGGATGTGCTTTTTACAGCTCATCCTGAGCTTCGTGCCTTCGTGAGTGTGTACATAGATGACATAATCATCGCGACAGAGGGGGAGGGACTGACCGAAGCCGAGCTGGTGGCCCTACATGAAAAGCAGCTGAACCAGGTTTTGGACATTCTTGATGCCAATCAGCTGATTTGTGGGCCAAAGAAGGAAAAACTATTTTTAAAATCAGTCGAATTTTGTGGTTCTCTCCTTGAGAATGGCACCCGACGACCCAGTCCAGGGAAGCTCGTCGCTATTCAGAAGTGGAAGCGCCCTGAGACGATCACGGAATTGAGAGGATTCCTGGGTTGTTGCAATTTTTACCACACTTTTGTGCCGAATTATGCCAAATTTGCTGCCCCCCTCACTGAACTATTGAAGGTAGGGAGAGATGCAGGCAAGGCAGGTTCAAAGGTTCGTGTCAAGTGGACTGACGAGTGCGAGGAGGCCTTCCATCACTTGAAGGCGGCCCTCTGCGAAGTCGCCACGTTGCATGTGCCGAAATTCGACCGACCCTTCTACATAAGAACCGACGCTTCTAGGTACGCGATCGGAGCTGTTCTTGAACAGGTTGATGAAGCCACAGGTGATCATTACCCTCTTGCATTTTGGTCTCGGAAGCTAGCTCCACGCCAGATGCAATGGTCACCGCGTGAGCAAGAGACCTATGCCATAATCTGCGCTCTGAAGAAGTACCAATCGTGGGTTGGCACCAATCGAGTCGAGGTCCTAACGGATCATCGATCTCTGGAGTATTGGGCCACCGAACACATTGATACTGTCGGGAGCCCAGCTGGTCGACGGGCCAGATGGCACGAATTTCTCAGTCTGTTTGACCTCCATGTGTCGTATTTGCCTGGAAAACACAACACGGTAGCGGATGCTCTGAGCCGATGGGCTTACCCCGCTTCAGAGGGGCTGCAAAGTACCAACATCCATGGTACGGAGCAGGACCGCCATGTTGTAATCGAGTGGGCTCAAGAGGAAAAAAAGCTCATTCGACGTGAATGCATGCAATGCACTGTTAAACAGCACGCATGCCCGTGTCATGACATCACGGCCTTCTCAGATCCGGCGCATGCTCATGAAATCATCACCAAATCACTGAAAGTCGTGGAGAAAGTCACCGATCCCTCCTCAGGGAGTGTGAAACGGTTCGAGTATACCCGACCAGTAAGTGGATTTCGGTTGATTCAGGGCATTAAGCGTCGAGATCCGGCCAAAACTCCACCCCTGCCGAAAGATTCCCTTATCATCCGTGACTGGACGAATGATTATCTGCATGATTCCATGTTTAAAGAGGTCTTTGAAAATCTCAAATCCAAACATGCTCACAAGGATGGAATTTATTCAGAATATTCGTTGGATGGGGGGAAGCTGTGGATGGAGGGTAAATTGTGCGTACCAGACGCCCTGGCCCCCCGAGTGTTAAACTGGTGGCACAAATGGGAGTCCCCCCACGCACATGGCCGTAGATTATGGTCGATGATTAAACATAGGTTGTTCGGCTCAAGGCTATATACTCATTGTATGAAAGTAGCCGCCGGATGTGCTCAATGTGCTGTCTCGACGCCCCCCAGCGCGAAGAAGCACGGCCATCTGAGGCCACATCCTATTCCGGAGCGCCTCTTTAACAGAGTCACCAGTGATTTTTTCCATCTTGGTGAACTCGACGACGAAGAGTGCCATTGGACGAATAAAAAAGTCAATGGTGTGCTCCTTATACAATGCCGTCATTCTGGCTACATTCAGGTGTTGCCTTGCAACATCGAGTCAATGACTGGCAAGGCTGCCGCCAAATGGTGCGCGCAGACCTGGATGGGAGGTTGGGACGTCCCATCCGAGGTGGTTACGGACTCAGGCAAAGAGTACACCTCCGAATGGTGGAGAGAATTATGTGCTCGACTTGGAATCCACCACCTGAGGTGTAAAATCCACTCACATCGAAGGTTGCCTGGCGAAAGAGCCGGCCGCTCACTTATAAATCTGCTTCGTAAGGAGCTCGCCAGTGAGAAGGACTTCCATTGGCTTGAAGTTCTCTTCGCATTGCTTCGCCGTTACCACAACACGCCTTTGTACCATGGCCTTTCTCCAAATGAAATTGTCTTTGGACGAAAGAAGTGTTGGTGGAACATGCCGTTGAATAATCCTCGCCCTTGTAAAGATGCTTCGTTGTTTTTGGACGACATCCAACGAGCAGATAAAACTGTCTCGAAATTAATCGATAAGCATCAAGCTGACTGGCTTTGGGTTCAGAATCAAGGTCGAAAAAACCCCCACAATTTTGAAGTCGATGATCGAGTTTGGCTTCGAAAATCCGAAACCACCCTGGACGGAGATGATAAGCTTCTTCCCTTGTGGGAGGGGCCATTCGCTGTTACAGCGCGTCTAGGCGAGAACAGGTGGAGGATTCGTGTGGATGTCAGCAGGGAAATTGAAGTTTCGGGCGATCGCCTCAAGAGAGAGATCCCCTCCCCCAAGGATCGGGTTAAACCCCTTTTTTGGACTTCGAAATTTTTGTCCGATCGGGTCATCGAAGGGGGGAAGTACGAACTCAAGAGGATTTTAGAAGCAAGACGTGACGCCAAGGGCGAATGGGAATTTCTATGTGAGTGGAGGGGCTTTGATTCCAGTCACAACAGTTGGGAACCAGCCCATTCTTTTGTCCATGGGTACACCAAGGGGTTCATCGACTTCCTCAAGAAGCACCCCGAAATTGGCGTACTCCTGACAGACTGTCTATCGAAACCCGACAGACAGGTGGAGAGCGACGGAAAAAGACCTGTGGTGAATCGAGATCCAGCCTTTTACGGCCCTCAGCAGCCACATTCCAGGGCTGATCCGTCGATCCCCCCTCCTGCGGTCAGGCCAGCCCAGGAGCCAAATGAAGACCAAGCTTCGAGTTCGGCCGCTGATTTGCAGCGCCCAAGCCGTACGAGGGCCCCACCAGACAGGTTGGTGGTCACATGTATTCGTGCTTGGCCGAATTGAGGGAGACCCGTCGTGACTTGAGTCGCCGACGCCATAATCTGGGTAACAGTCGTCTAGTCCAGGGCGTCATGGCACTCGTCGCTAGGGCTCAAGGGTGTAGGTTCGAAACCCTTGCATGTCCAACTCCTACAAAAGCTCCAGCCTCGCCCCGTCAACCACTTATTCCAATGTGAGTGTTCTGACGACTTGAAAAAACCACATTCTGCTCAATCCACTGTTCATTTTTCCTGATTAGGACATGATGTGGAGAACTGCGAATGTTTGATAATTTGACGTCAATCAACTTTTCTTTGGTCTCCGTTCGGCAGACAAGGCGTAAATACGCTGCCGAAAGCCACGGAGTGTGCTGCCGTGTCCAGAAAAAACCAAACTCAGGCTTAATTCAGGCAGATCCGGGGTAATCTTGTCTGTGTTGGTCTGTGCATCTTTGGAATTTGGCTACTCGTGCAGATGGAAGCAAATGTACATAGTAAAAACGCTGCGCAGCGACATTCACCCCTACAGGCACCCCCTGTAGTACTGGCTGCACTAGATGCGACGCCAGGAACACAGATCTTACCTTCATTTGCCGTGATGCTGAAGCCAAAGTCCAGATTCAGATCCAGATTCCTGGAATTTACCTTGAATTCCTCAGGTTTGTCCATCATTCTGCGCAACAGTGCAAAAACCCCGACGTCAATTGTTCAGACAACCAAAATACACCGAAGCTACACCGAGTGTATTTTTGGCACACGCCAATGTGAGCTCAATCCGACCTGAAACTGTCGAAAATGGTGAATCCAAGTGTCTTGTGGGACTCAATCGAAAGATGGGCCTTGTCCAAGTCGATTGACACCGCCGCCACTGTAAATAAAGGACTATGCGGTGTCTCTCAGTTACATACTGTCAGTAAAGCGCCTCCAGCGAACCTTCGGCGCGTTACATGCCAAGGATCCAGGGCTATCATGTCCCATCATGATGCATCATCACATGATCCACATTTTCATGGAATCTGTTGGATGCTCGCGAACCAACGTGTCGGAAAGCACAATTCAGCTGAAAAAACGACAATATATATTAACTCTAGTCTAAACGAAGGTGTTGGTAGTTTCAGTTCTAGACATTCCGCTTCATTTCACCTTCATCTTAGGAAATTTGCCTCATTTTAGGACAGTTTAGGTTGATTTCCTTGTCATCTCCTCTCATTCCTCGAAGATCTGTTTACGGCTTTGCCTAACTTCGTTGACGCTGATGTTTTTCTGTGCACTTAGGGCCTGCAGACTACATTTGTATTTGTTTTCCCTCTCTGTGATTGTTTCATCTCCTTCATCTCTGCTCAAATTGATTCTCAATCTTGCTGAATCTTGTGATCATCCACCAGATGCGCCAAATCTGAAGCACATGCTGCACTTTATAGAACGAGAAAAGCGGGAGTAACACGATGTAGAGTACGTGGAGGATACCGTAGCGTGCCCGCGACAGCTAAACTGTGCCAGAGCGCTGAGATGTCACTCCATTTCTTGATTCTCCCACTCAATCCACCAATAATCTACCTCATTCCCAACCAGGGCATGGTTTGGTATCGATTCTCGATACAATTACATGCTTTTTAGCCCTTAACCTAATGTTTTACTGCACGGGGGACTGTTCGTCACTCCTCATTCTGTCTCATTTCAGGTTCATCCATCCTGATTCAGTGCCAATTCAGCCCAAATCAGGTCAGATCAAGCAGATTTCGCCCCATCGAGGCTACATTTCTATTTTTTTCTGGGACTTACCCGCACTACGTTCTTCGTTGACGTAGCGACACACCCCAGTGTGTTTTTGGAGGGGGAGTGTAAGTGCGGCTAACCCCCATCTGCTCAGATTTTAGCAGATCTGCCCCAGATTGGCTACATTTTGGTCATTTTCTTTGCTTCGGCGGAATCGCCGCCCCGCAGCTCAGTCTCAGGATCAGACCTATATATTTCTGATGTGCCGGATCTGATTCCGCGGTCCATTCATCGTAAATCCGCCGCGTTCCGATCATTTACCCGGAATCGCCATATGCCGCTGACGCGCGTGCGCGAGCCAGATCGGCCAAATATTTTTTCACAATCGGATTTATATAAATCTTTTCAGATAGATATGGACACTCAGATGTACTTAGGATCATCCGCATCAATTTTCTTCATAGACTGGGATTTTTTGCCGGATAACAATCAGCATGGATCTTGCCTCCGTTGTCGCCGCTCTTGCCTCCGTTGGTGTCTGTGTATCCGGTTCTGCCCCCAACAGCAGCGTTCAGGTCGACTCCTCGCGTGCCTGCCCCCCCGGTCTTGCCGGCCCTGAGCCCTCCGGCACCATCAACGACCTAGGGCAGCACTTTCAGTATATCGTGGCAGTCCCGGGCAAGAAGTCCAAGAAGAAGGACAAGAAGGACAAGCATGGAGTGGGGCTGCAGGCCAAGACCGTCGCTAATGCCATGATCAGGCATTGGCTGACGATTTTCGATGTCCCAGCTGTCATCTGCAGCGATCGGGGCAGTCAATTCGTGGGGACGTTTTTCAAAGCAATGTGCAAGCACATGGGCATTCGACACGCCAAGACCGTGGCGTACCACAGCCGGTCGAATGGCCGGGCTGAGGTTGCGGGGCGGCAGATGTTCGAGAAGTTCCGCCAGCTGCACATCGACGAACCGGGCCGGAATTGGTATAATTCGCTGTGGAGAGTACTCCAAGCGTATCACGACCTTCCGGGGCCCACTGGACTGTCGCCCCATCGCATCCTGTTCCTACGGGATCGAGTGTCACGCACTCTCCCGTGGTTGAACCATGGCAAAGTGGCCCGGGATGCGAACGCCATGATGGCTGAGGCGGACGACACGGCGGCCAAGGTGTGCAAGGCACTTCAGGACGAGCACGACAAGAGGGCCAAGTACTTCAAGCAGGGAAAGGTCCAGAAGTATGCTCTCCAAGACACCGTGTGGGTGGAGCGGCACCACAAGGATGTCCTGTCCAGACATCGGCAGGCATCTTGGTATGTGCCGGGGGTAATCATGCGGAAGGTCGGGCAGGATGTGTATGCGGTTCGTGTGGGGGATAACAAGATCCTGGACCGCGACCATACCCAGCTTCGTCCCCGAGCACCAGACCCCAGCGGACGTCCCGTCACCTTCGAGTTCACGGCCGGCGATGTGGACTCGGACGACGAGGGTGAGGACGACGATTTCACCGCGGAGAAGATCCTGGCGGACAAGCAGGACCCGGGGACGCCTGGGGGAAGGCTTTATAAAGTCCGATGGAAGGGATTCGCCGCCTCCAGAGATTCGTGGGAACCTCCGAGCAGTTTTGTGCCGAGGTATACCACGGTCTGGATGGACTACCTAAAGAAAAAGAACATTTCTTTGGATGTCAAGGACGTGTTGGTCCACTTGGTAGCTGCTGTAGCACCGTAATGGATCCCCCTTGGCATTTTGTTTGTTTCTGTGCTTGGGGAGACAGGTGAGGGCGTTCATCCGGGGTTTTTTGGGCCTTGATTGGCCATCTACCCCCTTCACTCGATCTCCACATATATATTTCATTGTGGTATACTTATTTAGGTCGACCGACGACGTTTTTCTATCTTTGATCCCCTTGATCCATGTTGTAGATCAAGTGGAGACCGGATATGGCGTAGGGCACCGATTATCAGTGTCCTCACCCCTTCCTTGGGGCATGGGGGACGCCTACGGCGTGTGTGGGGCCTGCATGTGTCCTTGGGACATGGAGGGGGGGGTTGGAGCCCATTGGGGCCTCCCGTCCTCTCTTCAATGACTTCCGAGCGGTAACAACGCTCTGAGAAGGGGAGTGAAGCCGGTTCGGACCCCCGTGGCCATCTTGGGGTCACTTGGGGTGTGTATCTATGTGCCGGCAAGCCGCCATTGGCTGATATCATACTCTCCCATCCACCTGACCTAACCTGATGTGATAGTGTGATAGGTTTGGCCATTCCCGCTATGAGCGGCCATATTCAGAACCGAGGCACCGCCAGCGGAGATTTATATATCGGAATATCAGGAATCAACAGGGTTTTATTATCATAATGTTTCCGTAATTTTTCAGCCTTTCGTTCTGATGGTCAATGTATCGGCGACTGTCAGTTGGCTCGCGATTTTGCGTTAACCGATTGGTTAACTGTTATTTCCAGATATTTTGGCGGATACTCCGTTGAAGGGTCAGATTTCATCAGCAAAGGGTTCGTTGCTTCCGCAATTTTCTAAATAAGCACTCGAAATTTTAATCTGAATTTTTCGCGATGTCGAAATCGGATTTTCGACTTCGACATCGCCGCACTTGATTTGGACTTCTTCGAGTGGTCATACTCTTTTCCCTATGCCGGAATCAGGTTTCCCTTATACTTGCCACCCATTTGACTTGGAGATATAAGGGAAACAAAAGTGAATCGTGGGACCACTTTGAAGGGCCATATCTACGCGCGAGTGTGAGGAGAGAGAATAAGGAAGGTTGCGTTGCAAGCGCCGTGGTCTCAAGTTAATTTAGGAAGCATCAAACGCCTTTGGTGTGTACACATGCCCGGTGTAGCAAGGGATAATGGTCAAGAGGGTATAAAGTGATATATAACTCTTGGACCGTGCAACCGAATATTTTAATGCGACTTTCGAGTGTACCGCATGAGTGTTGGGGTTGCATAGATACTTTCCTTGGGTTCCTACGCATTTTTAACGTGAAGTTATGTCCATGGAGGGACATGGCATATCATGGTGGGAGCCACATTTTGAGGGTATGTGTTATATGCATGGTATGTGTCTTGATATGCTCACGCCCATGTTATATATCTTCGTGTGGCCGAAGAGATGGGGAGCCACACGTGACAAGGGCTTTGCCCATGTCCCAATTGTGGAATTCAAAGCGCTAGACCAAGTCTACCGCGTATGTATTGCTCATGGTATGTTTGACAAAGAGATCCATGAGTGCACTCCCATTTTCATGGGGCATGTAGATATGAGTGGCTAAGGTATCTCCATGCACCCGATTGGTGATCCAAGTGGGGGAATTGTTCGCAAATGGTCCCAATCATTTGTGTATTGAACCATGAGCGGATATCATGGGTGAGCATAGAGATATGCTATCATGACAACTTTGTGTTTGGTCATATTTTCATGTTTTTGACCTCAATTTTCGCTCATTTTTGTGTTTTGTGTACTTACCTGGTCGGCAAACAGCAAGAAGCCTATGGAGAGTCAAACCATGGTATGTTGTTTATATGTTGGCATATGCTTTGGAGTTGAACACCACGATATGCCGGATCGCGTACTCCATTTGCCTTGGCGCACGAAGGATTACAAGAATTGGTCTCAAGATCATGGGCTGACTTGGGCAGTGCGTGGCGCCCATATCCGAAGGGGTTTCGAGGGTAAAGTGGGGATGTACATGGGCATTGACCTTTGGTCTATATCCTCCATGAATATTAGACTTCGATTCCATGCATGCTCTGAGCCTTCGGATAAGTGGTAACTTCGATTTTGAGCATATATGTGATATATGGCCAATATGGTGTGAATTGGCAGTTTTTTGGCATGTTATGAGTTCAAACTCATAGGTCATTTCTCTAAGCCCATTCGATTCCAAGTCCAACCAAGGTTATGTCAGGGTAGGGCATGGTCCTGAGTGCCACTCTAGGCCATGATACGCCACCTCCCCTATTGGGCTAGGATTTAGAGGCTTGGGAGTGAACACATTTTTGGGGTTTGTGTATTGACTTGTGACACATGGCATTCAGCCATCTCATTTGACCTGGTTCAGGGCAATATGTTGGTGAGTCAAGGGAAGGTCTTGAGTCCAGGGAATGAGGGGTTTATGGCTGTGAATGTGTATGTTAACCTCTTTCCCCAACTTTGCTTTATTTGTGTTCATATGCCAATTTCAGGGCTTTCTTCCTTGGTGCAATTCTTGTACATGCCCGCCATCGTGAGACAATCGATGTGCTGAACGAAAGCCCGCAGCCTGATTTGGATTGTGAATTGGGCTATTGCTGTATTTGTGGGATCTGGTTGCTATTCAGGGTTGAAGGAGGATTTTATTTTCTATATTTTTGGATTTGGACCCTGGAAATTAAGGAATGCAATCGTTGATCCGGAGTAAATGAGCAGGGGTTACAGGCGGAAGGGGCACAGCGGGGCCCGGTCCTGGTAGGGACCTTCTTTACCCTACTATGGCGCATACTCCTGTTTTTTTGGGGGGGGGGAGTGGGGGTTGATGCACTATGGTACATTCACCGAGGGCACACTTGGTCCAAATAGGTCACGCATTGCCCAACGAATTCGCCATTGCTTGCACTTGACCGAACAATTGGTGGTATTGCACCCATTGTTGCGGAGACAGCTGACCTAGTCGTGCCGCGTGTTGATATGCTTGAAGCGCCATTGTTGCCTGTTGCAACGCAACCATTCCATTGGGAGAGACAGGAGCAAGAGCGGGCGCCGGATGAGGGGCTGGGGTGGGTGCCAAGGTGGGTGCAGGGGGTTGCAGAGGGGCCGGAGCTTGGGAAGGGATTGGGGTAACATCGGATGGGCACTGAGAGTCTGTTTCCGTGGTGGTTCGGGGTGGTGAAGGTGGTGGTTGTGATGGTGGAGGTGAGTGGGGCGCTTGTGACGCCCGTTGTGAGGGTTGCTGGGCTGCCTGCTATGTGGTTGTGTCAGACCGCGTCACCGCCTTTTGAGATTTGGTTTCCGCACCTGCAATGTGTTGGGCCTTTGATTTCAATTGGGCAAGTGAGCGGCGGTCAATGTTGTACACTACCCCCTCAAACTCCCCCCGAGCCATGAATACCCGCTCCCATGCATCCGCCAACCCCTTAAAGTCACTACGATACCGCGGCAACAGAATTTTGAGTAGATCCTCCTCATCGGATGTGTACTTTCTCTTTTTAAAAGGCACCCCCAACTGTTCTAGTGCTGTTGCCGTGGTAGTCCTAGATGAAGGCCTTACAGTGACATGCAACCCTTTATCTTGGTACATGTGCCGTGATGGGTCATTGTCGCGTACAGCGACATTGTAATGTGCCCCGTAGAAGGTAAGAAGCAATGGGTCCCCCTCAACCTCCCGCCCCGTGGCATACAATGGTGTGGTTAGTATTGCACCCATGTTGGCAGTGAATATCATAAGGGGCCTTTGAAAGAGGGTTGCGGCTGCAAGCATCACCAAATCGGCTACATCATTATGCCAAAAACCATCGGCACGCAGCTCCTCAACAGCACCTTCCCAATTGTCACCCGTGTAAAAAGGTTCATACTCCCCCCTATTTTTAAACAATTCGTCCACCACAAGGCGCCGGAGGGTAGCGTGATCATGTGGTAAGAAATGGGCAAGGGCACGAAAAGCGCAATTCCCATCGCCTTCAATGGGCACTTGGCGCAACCCATTGTGGGCAAGGTCATTGAGCAATGGCAACTGTTCGGAACTTTGTGGGAGGTACCATTTTGGTCGGCCATGCGCATTGGTAGCAGGCTCATCAAATAAGGAATTCACCCGGAACTCGCGAGCTATGTGAGAACGAACCCCCGTCCACTTCTCCCACCAATCTGCGACCTCTTCTGCATTTGCATCCTCATCAAACGATGGACCCTCATCACATTGGTTCTCAACATCCTCCAACCAATCCCAAATCTTACCCGCAACGGTCTCTAAATCCTTATCAATCTCTTCACTATCACCCTCATCAACATCCTTTAATGCCTCCTCTGACAACCCGGGTGGCAATTGTCTAGTAGGCAACCCAAATCTTGTGTCACATGTCTTGGGAAATTCTTTGGCCATAGGGTTAGTTGACTTCCACATGGAGTGAATAGTTAAGGCCTCTTCATATCGTGTTGGAATTGGCATGTTGCATTCCAAACACGCAGCAAAAAGGGGCGCTATCTTTCGGAGATGATCGTGGGTGAGTCCCAACTTCTGCGGGTTTGCCCATGCTTTAGTGAACTTCTTCACATTGAATAAATGAATGAGGTAGGTTAACACTGCTTCCATATAGGTAGCAGAGGCAGTGCGCATGCGGGTCAGTGCATTTAACAGGCGATGCAGAGACTCATTCAACTGTGTGCCAGAGTAGTGTTGAGGGAACAAACAGTCGCGATGGTTCGTAAGGAGCTTTGCTATCTCAGCACGCACCTTGCTGTTGACATG
Organism: Eutreptiella sp. 'Long Island Sound 2002'; assembly: GCA_964036045.1. NCBI lineage: Eukaryota > Euglenozoa > Euglenophyceae > Eutreptiales > Eutreptiaceae > Eutreptiella > Eutreptiella sp. 'Long Island Sound 2002'. Next base: position 7,611,271 of record OZ038379.1, on the reverse strand, counting down.
GTAGCCAAACATTTTTTTCAATGTGCCACCCGTTCCGGAACATTGTCCGGTTGGGACTCATCGAATGTTTGTGTTCTACTCGACTCGGAACGCACAAATTTCTTGTCTCCCGGCCCACGGAAACACATGCCAAATGCTTTTGCAGCAGTGGCCGATCCTTTTTTCTTTTTGGATATCTCACGGACCACTCGTTGAATCGCGTGAAATAAGTCCAAACACAAATGGGCATCCGGGAAAAATTGTTTCCACACCAAAACCTCACCACAACATCTATCCGAGTGAACTTCCTCCACACATATGTTTGGCCGTTGAGCTATCTCCTCAAGGATGTCAGCCGGAATGGAGGCATCCTCGAGGAATCTCCAAGCCAAGACCATGCCTAGCTCATTGAGAACAAAGTATGCACTGTCGAAAAGTTTTTCAAAGTGATGGTCCACTTTGACCGTACACTTCTTGGCAATTTTGAATGTGTGGTCGGCTGATAGTTTATGTGCCCCAAGAGACTTGAGGCAAGCATCATAGAAACCCTTTCCCCGAGCAGCCTCTTTGGCAATCATTGCTATCAACAAAAACTCACTCGGAGGTGCACCCCAATCTGAGAATGGAAAATACCTCTCAGCATGATGAACTACTTCATTGTACCTCCCCTCGTACAAAGAAGCCATTTGTTCTGCTGTTGCACACATGCTTACACCCTTTGAAAGTCCTGTCAAGACAAGTCGAAGGACTTGCTTGTGCAAAGCACTTTTTTGAAATAATATAAAAGGGAATGCCCTTTGTAGCTTTGGTGTCAATTGACTAGTTATATCCCAAGAATGATATATTTTACCACAACCTACCTCTTCACCCTTGATCTTATGCCGACATGCATAGCCTCTCATGAGAAGAATGCAATTCTCCTCTAAGAGGCATGCAATCCTTTGGTGCCACTTATGGACACGCAAAGGTTTTCCACATGAGCAAGACAAGTGAAACTTGTATTGTGTCAAGGGATCCCACACAAAAAAGGCAGGCTTGCCATTGGCACAGGTTGTCACCATCCTTCCCCAAAGGGTCTGCGTGTTCTTGATGAAATCCATATTGTAGTTACTGAAGTATGGGGGGTCCTTTTTGGACCCCCCTCTCCATGCTTGTGGAGTCAACCACAACCAAAATAACAACAGCAGTAATGCTTTCATTTTTGTGCCTGTGATGAAATGGTAGAAAATTTTAAAATGAAGGGGATAAGTATATCAAAAACAACAGTACAGGTAAAAAAAAAAAAGGGGTAGGGTGCCGCTCTGGTGATATATCGGTATATACCGCGGCGCCGGGGAATGCCGCGGTATATACTGCAGTATATACCGCGGCGCCGCGGTATATACTGCAGTATATACCGCGGCGCCGCGGTATTTTCCGGGAATGCCAGTATATGGTCGCCTGTGTACCAGTATTTGGGAACCGCTTTTTTTTTTACCTGTACTGTTGTTTTTGATATACTTATCCCCTTCATTTTAAAATTTTCTACCATTTCATCACAGGCACAAAAATGAAAGCATTACTGCTGTTGTTATTTTGGTTGTGGTTGACTCCACAAGCATGGGGAGGGGGGTCCAAAAAGGACCCCCCATACTTCAGTAACTACAATATGGATTTCATCAAGAACACGCAGACCCTTTGGGGAAGGATGGTGACAACCTGTGCCAATGGCAAGCCTGCCTTTTTTGTGTGGGATCCCTTGACACCTAAGCAACTTCCGGCACCACGTCCCGGGGGACATCCCCACCCCCGACGAGCAGCAGCCAGCCCCCTCCACGTACATGACCCTCATGTACAATCTGCACTACACCCTCTCCACCACCACCTACGACGCACCCACAGATCTCTGGGTGGTACACGGCACCGACTCCCTCCTCCCCGCCGACTACACCCCCCCCCCACACAACCCAGGCCCCGACACGTACGCCAGGGGGGACGACCCGGACGACCCCCACATCTGGGGCACGTGGGAACCCGAATCCCTGGACACGCTGCTCTCCATCCGCAGCGGCTGCCAGGGCCTTGGTAGGGCAATGTATTGCCTCGCCAAGTGGACCCAACGGACCTGGGGGATCCCCACGGACCGATGGGTGTGGGTGGTCACGCTGCGCCCCCAGCAGAGGGAAGCCCCCCGAAACCGCAGGGGACCCACCCCCCCACGCCCCACCACCCCACAACTATGCCCGTACATGGTGGCAGCCCGCCTCATGACGCTGCTATGGCCGGGCCCCCACACCCCAACCCAAAACTACCCCCACCTCACAGAGGAGGACATGCCCGGCATCCAGCGATGCTTCTTCGGGACCCTCGACTACCTCCAGCAAACACACCCCCACGTCCTGGAGCAGATATGGCCACCCCCCGGGTAACCCACGTGCCCGCGCAGCCGAGACAACGCCGCCACGCCAGCACCAGCACGCACGGATCACCAGGGAAAACGCGCGCACACGCCCGATGCCCGAACGTGCACCCTCGTTCTGGCTACTTACAGGACCCAGCATCATACGCCCGCCCCCGAGGCCCGGGACCCTCCGCCGTCTCCCACAGCCCTCTCCTCCGCCTCCGACTCCACAACCTCCACCACCACGACCACCTCATCCACCACCACCACCACGTCCTCATCCAGCACTCCACCCCCCAGGCCGCGGGGGACACCTCCCAAACGGGCCTCCAAACCCGCCCCCGCCGCGAGCAGCCCCGCCGCCGCCAAAGCCCACGCCCCGGCGAAGCCCACGCCCACGACCCAGCCGAAGCCCAAGACCGCCGCCAAACGGCGACCCGCAGCCAAGCCCAAACCCAAGCTCAAACCCGGCGCCACGACGGCAGCGCGAGCCCGGCCCCCCGAGGATGTCCTCTACGACATCCGGCCCCAGCCGTCCCAGGCCCGAAGGCAGCAGCGCCCAGCGCGGCGCCCCCCCACCGTCACCGACGCCACCGCCACCACCTTCATGGCGGAGCGCGCCGCGGCCGAAGCGCGACGCGCCTCGTCCCACCACCTCCCAAAGCCCGCACCCCAGGCCCACGGACCGCTCCAGGGTCCACCAGCAGCGCCCCCGCCCCCCTACGGGCCCCCAATGACAGCCCACATGCAACGCATGCCCCACTACCGCCGCCGCCGCGAATCCCCGCCCAACCCCGAGGCGGAGACCGTACGCGCACACCCGCGGGTCCACATCCGCGTGCACCCCCACTCCCCACGCACCCCCACGGAACAGGACTACGAGGAATCCCCCAGGCCCGCCACCACCGCCGGTCCCCACGACCCCGTCACACCCACCCACGCCCACTCCTCCGCCCAAGACCGCAGGCCCGCCCAGGAACAGTGGTGGCAGCGCTGGACCCACACGCAGCTCTGGGAGCTGCGGAAGTGGGCCCGGGGAGAGCCCTCCCTCGAGGGCCTGGTCCATCGGCCCCGCAAGGGGTCGGTGGAGAACTGCCGCCTCCGGCCGGCGGGGGGGTGGATGCCGCAGGCCGCATAGGAAGCCATGCTGACCGATGCGCTCCACCCCCTGGGAGTCCACCCCCGCAACCTCCCCGCGCCCCAGGACCACCCGTATGTCCTCAGGCGCCTGCGGGAGACCCTCCAGGAAACGCGGCGAGACGGCATCCGCCTGTGGGACATCACCCAAAGCCCAGCCCCGCACGCACACACCCCCTCACCACCCCACAAGCGTCGGCGCACCGACACCGGCGACACCCACAGCACCCCAGGAGCCCTGCGCGCCACACAACACGACGCGCCCGACCCCCCGGCCAGCGGCGCCGCCATCTAACCCCGTTACCGAGCACACCAACACCACGGGGCGCCACGCCAGGCCCCGCCCAGAAGTCACCAAACGAACCGGATGCCGAAGGAAGCCAACGCACACGACAACGAGCACCACTACGCCCAAAGGCGCCGAACCCAGGCCCGATACCGTGGGCTCCTCTCCACCCTCAGCACGAAACACACGTCACTGACGTCACTCCTCCGCCGTGCCCCCTCCCACGCCACCGCCCCGCCCCCCCCCCCTCCCGCCGCACGTCCCCACGCCGCCCAGCACCCAGCCCCACACACTGCGCCACAGCATCGCCCACTTGGCACCTCACAGTAGACCGCCGTCCTGTGGTCCCGCTCCCCCCAGCACCGCTCCCGGGGCCGCACCCGGCCCACGTCGTGTTTGCCCCCACGTCGCGGGCCGCGGACATCCTCCCGCTCCTCGCCGCCACCCCTCCCGGGCATCGCATACTGCTTGCCGCCAACCCCTCGGTCCTCAGTGAGGTCCTCATCGGGCACGCCGACGCCCAGCACGTGCGCCCGCTGCTGCCCAACCTGCACGCTGCGTACGCCCCCGGCACGACCGTCGACCCCTCCGTGTGGGACTCCCAGTGAGGCCACCGGCCACCGGCCGGCCCGCACGCACCACCCCGCACTCGCCTCGGGCGCAAGACCCCGTGGACGCCGCTACCCACACACCCGGCCCCGCGCCACCGCCAAACCGAGCCAGAACTCAAGCACAAATCAAACCCGAGCCACACCCCGAAACCGCTAACCATTGACTCCTAACCAAACCCGCCGGGGGAACAACGTAACCACAGCCCACACCCACAGCCCACACAGCCGCCTAACCAGCCAGCTCCAGAAGCAAAGAGACACCTCACCAAACCCACCCTGACCCAAGCCTAACCGAGCCGAAGACCCAACACAAATCAAACCCGAGCCACACCCCGAAACCGTCAACCCTTGACTCCAAACCAGGCCCGCAGAGGGAAATACGTGGACACAGCCCACAGCCACAGCCCACACAGCCGCCTAACCAGCCAGCACCAGAAGCAAAGAGACACCTAACCAAAACAACCCTGACCCATACCCGTGTACATCAGGACACGCGAGCCGCACCCCTGGGGCGCGACCGCCGCCACATCACCGACGACAGACGCCAGAGGACACAACGCTATAGCACCGCCGCACCAGCTGCCCGTGCCTGTGCCTGCAGTGTACGCGCGCCCCTGTTTACCACTTTTTTGTTTTTTCTTTTTCTTTTTTCCAAAAAAAAAAAAAAAACAGGTAAAAAAAAAACAAGTAAAAAAAAAAAACGAAAATTAGGGGGGGGGGGGGGCAGAGGGACACAACCACCCATGGCACACGCGCACCGCACACAGCACGCACACCGGTGAACAGGAGCCCGGTGGCCCAGGACACCGCACATGCAACACAACACACCGAGTGAGCACACCGGTGAACAGGAGCCAGCTGGCCCAGGACACCGCAGACGCACCACAGCAAACCGCGCGGGCACACCGGTGAACAGGAGCCCAACGGCCCAGGACACTGCACACACGTAGGGAGGCCGAGGGACAGGAAAGAACCAGTACCCCATGGGTCGGACGCACTGGGGCGACCCAGCCGACCCACCGGGCCAGTGGCAGGAGCGGTACTCCAAGGCCACTGGTCCGAGCCCGGCCAGGCTGCATCGGGGACCATGGCAAACGTCACCCGGAGCCATGGAAGCAACCGGTGACAGGCGAGCCGGTACACAGTCCAGGAGGGGGTCACCTGCCAAGCAGAGTGGCCCCGCAACTCAAGCCACAAGGGTGAGGCGGACGTACCGTAGACAAGCGGGAGCAATACCCCTTGTGGTGAGAGATACTCCACACGACTGGGCAGCCCCCCAGAGCTGCCGCCCAAAGGAGGGGGCATGTGGCCCTACCCATGGACACATGTGGGGACACCCTCCCACCTGGGACACATGGACCGGGTGGCCGCGACAATGCCTTCCCAAGCACATGCGGGAGCGGCTCAAGAGGCACCTGACATAGGGCAGTGGGAGGGACAGGACGTCCCCTTGGTAAGACCTTCTTCCTGCAATGTCAAAGGAGGCATCCCGAGCTCCCGAAGATACCTACCTACCTACCTACCTTGGGACTCACCCACGATCATCTCCGAAAGATAGCGCCCCTTTTTGCTGCGTGTTTGGAATGCAACATGCCAATTCCAACACGATATGAAGAGGCCTTAACTATTCACTCCATGTGGAAGTCAACTAACCCTATGGCCAAAGAATTTCCCAAGACATGTGACACAAGATTTGGGTTGCCTACTAGACAATTGCCACCCGGGTTGTCAGAGGAGGCATTAAAGGATGTTGATGAGGGTGATAGTGAAGAGATTGATAAGGATTTAGAGACCGTTGCGGGTAAGATTTGGGATTGGTTGGAGGATGTTGAGAACCAATGTGATGAGGGTCCATCGTTTGATGAGGATGCAAATGCAGAAGAGGTCGCAGATTGGTGGGAGAAGTGGACGGGGGTTCGTTCTCACATAGCTCGCGAGTTCCGGGTGAATTCCTTATTTGATGACCCTGCTACCAATGCGCATGGCCGACCAAAATGGTACCTCCCACAAAGTTCCGAACAGTTGCCATTGCTCACTGACCTTGCCCACAATGGGTTGCGCCAAATGCCCATTGAAGGCGATGGGAATTGCGCTTTTCGTGCCCTTGCCCATTTCTTACCACATGATCATGCTACCCTCCGGCGCCTTGTGGTGGACGAATTGTTTAAAAATAGGGGGGAGTATGAACCTTTTTACACGGGTGACAATTGGGAAGGTGCTGTTGAGGAGCTGCGTGCCGATGGTTTTTGGCATAATGATGTAGCCGATTTGGTGATGCTTGCAGCCGCAACCCTCTTTCAAAGGCCCCTTATGATATTCACTGCCAACATGGGTGCAATACTAACCACACCATTGTATGCCACGGGGCGGGAGGTTGAGGGGGACCCATTGCTTCTTACCTTCTACGGGGCACATTACAATGTCGCTGTACGCGACAATGACCCATCACGGCACATGTACCAAGATAAAGGGTTGCATGTCACTGTAAGGCCTTCATCTAGGACTACCACGGCAACAGCACTAGAACAGTTGGGGGTGCCTTTTAAAAAGAGAAAGTACACATCCGATGAGGAGGATCTACTCAAAATTCTGTTGCCGCGGTATCGTAGTGACTTTAAGGGGTTGGCGGATGCATGGGAGCGGGTATTCATGGCTCGGGGGGAGTTTGAGGGGGTAGTGTACAACATTGACCGCCGCTCACTTGCCCACTTGAAATCAAAGGCCCAACACATTGCAGGTGCGGAAACCAAATCTCAAAAGGCGGTGACGCGGTCTGACACAACCACATAGCAGGCAGCCCAGCAACCCTCACAACGGGCGTCACAAGCGCCCCACTCACCTCCACCATCACAACCACCACCTTCACCACCCCGAACCACCACGGAAACAGACTCTCAGTGCCCATCCGATGTTACCCCAATCCCTTCCCAAGCTCCGGCCCCTCTGCAACCCCCTGCACCCACCTTGGCACCCACCCCAGCCCCTCATCCGGCGCCCGCTCTTGCTCCTGTCTCTCCCAATGGAATGGTTGCGTTGCAACAAACAACAATGGCGCTTCAAGCATATCAACACGCGGCACGACTAGGTCAGCTGTCTCCGCAACAATGGGTGCAATACCACCAATTGTTCGGTCAAGTGCAAGCAATGGCGAATTCCTTGGGCAATGCGTGACCTATTTGGACCAAGTGTGCCCTCGGTGAATGTACCATAGTGCATCAACCCCCACTCCCCCCCCCAAAAAACAGGAGTATGCGCCATAGTAGGGTTACCGAATTTTCGGAGTGACCCCTCCCCAAAGGTGTTCCCGGAGCGCAAAACCTCGGTCAAATTGACCCATACGGGCATAGTCCTCCGAAAACTAGACACTTTTGGGCATCTTTGGAAAAAAAAAGCGCCCAAATCCGAGCCGGTGGCGCCAAGTTACCCCCCGGGGACTTTGAAAAGCGTGGGTATGCGCAGTAGTAGGGTTATGCCATTTTTGGAGTGACCCCTCCCCAAAGGCGGTCCCGGAGCGCCAAAAAGCGGTCAAATTGACCCATACGGGCATAGTCTTTCGAAAAAACTAGACACTTTTCCGCATCTTTTGACCAAAAAAGCGCCCAAATCCGAGCCGGTGGCGCCAAGTTACCCCCCGGGGACTTTGAAAAGCGTGGGTGCGAAAAGTAGTAGGGTTATGCAATTTTCGGAGTGACCCCTCCCCAAAGGCGGTCCCCGAGCGCCAAAAAGCGGTCAAATTGACCCATACGGGCATAGTTATTCGAAAACCAGACACTTTTCCGCATCTTTTGACCCAAAAAAGCGCCCAAATCCGAGCCGGTGGCGCCAAGTTACCCCCTGGTGACTTTAAACAACCTGCTTAAAAAATCAGACACTTTTTGTCAATTTTTTGGTGAACTCCGGGTAAAGGCGGTCCAAGGGCGCAAAACCTCGGTCAGATTGACCCATACGGGCATAGTCTTTCGGAAAAACTAGACACTTTTCCGCATCTTTTGACCAAAAAAGCGCCCAAATCCGAGCCGGTGGCGCCAAGTTACCCCCCGGGGACTTTGAAAAGCGTGGGTGCGAAAAGTAGTAGGGTTATGCAACTTTCGGAGTGACCCCTCCCCAAAGGCGGTCCCCGAGCGCCAAAAAGCGGTCAAATTGACCCATACGGGCATAGTTATTCGAAAACCAGACACTTTTCCACATCTTTTGACCCAAAAAAGCGCCCAAATCCGAGCCGGTGGCGCCAAGTTACCCCCTGGGGACTTTAAACAACCTGCTTAAAAAATCAGACACTTTTTGTCAATTTTTTGGTGAACTCCGGGTAAAGGCGGTCCAAGGGCGCAAAACCTCGGTCGGATTGACCCATACGAGCATAGTTATTCGAAAACTAAACACTTTTCCGCATCTTTTGACCCAAAAAGCGCCAAAATCCGAGCCGGTGGCACCAAGTTACCCCCCATGCACTTTTGGAGACCTGGTTGGTGCACTATGGTACTAAAACACCAAAAACACACAAAAACCATCACTTTGACCCATGTGCATGTCCTATGACCATCCGAAACCTATCCGTATGCATGCATTGACCTTATTCAACGACATGAGGCACCCCAAGCTGCCACGAAGGCCCCGGGGCTCGCCCGGGGCCTTCACTTTTTTTAAAAATTTCGAACATACCAGGACAAATCAATATACCCCCTTGCCGACGATGAAGCTTTTTTTGCGCTGTCCGAGTTGGTCGTGCGCAAGGCGCCGGCGCCAGATGCGCCGGTTCGAACCCCTGCACAGAACTGGCCTGCGCTGCGCCGCCGCCTGGCGGCAACTCTCTGCCGCGCCAATTTGTGTCACCAGACCTTTCTGGGAATTTTGTGTCACCAGGAATTTTTTTCTGGACGATCTGTGTCACCAGAGTGGCAGCCTTACCCAACAAGGATTATATCCGCGACCGATAGATTGAGGCCCTGCGCCGGAATTGGCGACTAGCAACACTGGGGAGAAATTTGAAGTTTACCAGGCCAATCTGTCGAATTCTTGACCTTTTCTGGAAGGATCACACTTTCAGAACACAATCTAACCTCAAAAATCCACCCGGTTTTGCCTAAATGTCCAGGAATCGAGAGTTCGGGATTGCTGTGTGTAATTTTGCCGACTCGTTGCATGTGAACTCAGAATGGGTAGTTGAAGCCTACGAACTGTTATTCTTGTGTCCGGATGCTTTCGAAATCTGTGATGCATATGGGACTGCACTGTTGTGATGATAAAGCGGTTCTGTCGTTTGCATGTGCTTCTCTCTGTCGCTGTCGTCGCTCGGTTGTCTCCAAGCTGTGCTGTTACACTAATGTGAGCGTCCATGGACCCGACAGTCATGAATGACAGCAGTGGAGGCAACATGTTGATGCTGGGAGGTGCAGTGCCTTGCATTCTTGTTGTGTGTTGAACATTGAATGATCGGTTGAAGAATGAGTACACCCTTTACCTCTGTTACTTGTAGCGTTCAGTATAACCGGTCCGGGAACCCGCAACTGTGCCTGGCCAAGCACCTGTGGCTGCAACCAGCCCCGGATTTTGGAAGAGGACCCAAAAATAATTGGTGTTTACCCTGCCGCCGAAAACATGGGCACAACAAGCTGTGTTCCACCAATGCTTCGCGACCGACACAAGCATGTACACCTGCTCGTAAGAAACGGAAGGAAAACAATTGTCAAGCGCAATCTATCATAGGCGCGGATAGGGTGATATACCACCTTGTTGCCTACATGTGATAGGTTACTTACTGTGCAAACTTAACTTGGTTAACAGCGCTTTTCCTTGCATCTCGAGGATTTGTCCCATGTTGAAGGTACAGAAGAACTGGTTGAAATGGTTTGATTAGATTAGTGTCACTTTCAGTGGCTCATTAGGTTGGCAATGTACCGGCACATTTAGGACCCGTATCCCATTTAATGGTCTAACGGCATGGCCTCCACCATCTTCGCCCCTTTCCGGCAAAAGCCCACCTTCGGCTTTTTTGGAAAGGGTCTTGGTGAGTATAACACCGCGCGGGGAGCATAACCTTAACCTTAACCCTCTCATAAAAATTTTTCTTTCGCGCCTTCAGCGCAACGGAAGGAAGACATACACAATGACAAACAAAGGCAATTTAAAAGTGGCAAAGTAAGGGAATTGCATCCATGCGATGACGTACACCATTGTTGAAACATAAAACATACAATTCACTTTGGCACCGCTGCAAGTATTGGTTGAGCCTCCTGCCTAGCTCCTAGGACCTTTGCATGCGCACTCTGATGGTATGAAACTCCTCCGGTGTCGACGCCCTTTGGTTACCACTGGCCGAGTAGTGGGCAAGCTGTACGTTAGTAGTAGTGAGTGTCTTTTGGGTATGGTCACGGAGAAGCACACGTGCTTGCTACTGTGCCTTTTCCCGCAGTAGGCTCGTTACTAGAAGCGTGCTTCTGCGTGCACAATTTAGATGCCTTAAAATGAGGCACATTTGGGGGTGGGGTGCAACCGGCATTCGGAGCATGGGCTGGCATGCAGTACAACAGGTTCTGCCCATATTTCTCCCCTAAGCGGAAGTTAACCCCATGGAAATAAATGCTAAACCAGGCATGTTCAGCCGCAATGCCTTGCCGTCCCCGCTGTAGGGACTTCCGCATCCATCTATGGCATCTCTCATTGTTTTGGGTTCTGCGCTCCAAGAAGTCCAAGCAACCACGCCACATATGTCGCTTGGTAGCCTTCACCGCCTTGCGCACCTTGGAAGTTACCACATTTTTGTGTTCACTCATCGACGCAGTTAGACGGTGCACCCGTTGACTTCGGGTTGGTGGCCCTTTCCGCAATCTACGCAGTTTATCAACGGCGTCTCAGCAATTGGGCAGGGTTTTGTTTACGGCGCGTCCAATGCGTTGGATCAAGTGGAATGTGTCTTGGAAAAAAAGACTTTTGATATTTCTTTCCTGCATGCTTTGTTTCTTTGCCACTGCCCTGCTGCAAGTTTTAAGGAAATATGATCAAGTAGGCAATGCAGGAACACCAAGATGGATCAAAACATACACAAAGGGGTGCAGATGAATAGTGTAGAAAGCTTTTTCCACTATAGACAAGTAAAATGAATCACACAGCAAAGTTTAATGCACATTTGCAGAAATAGTGAACTTTTGGGATAAAAACATTGAAATAAGGGCCCACATCACTCCCTCTTGGTCCGAGGTTCACCTTGAGATGTGCACTCTTTGGTTTATGGCCATATTTGGTGAGGTAGCATGGCTTTGTGGCCCCGAGGTCACTACCATGTCACCTATGTGACATATGGCTGGTTCCTATTTAGTTAGGCTTTGCCGGGAATTGAACCCATGACCCTAAAAAAGTGGCGCCTTATATCCTAAGGTGCATGCCACTAGGATAAATAGGGAAATCATGCGAAAGGTAGATAAAATTGACGGGGCCCAACCCCTATGTCAGTGTGTCAAAACCGAGCACACTTGGCACACAAAGGCTTAATGAAAGTATATAGGAAGTGATTATGGGACTTCAGTCTCCATTGCAAAATAAAAGAAAGATAAAATGGTTTTCGGGACAGAAAACCAATGAAATCCATGGGAGAGGTTACCAATGCAAAAACATTTAAAGATATCAAAGAGAGTTTTTGGAAATAAATAAACAAACAAAATGGTTGTTATTTTGGATGACTTTTTGAAATACTTTCGGTTAGTTTCCAATGGGGTTGTAGGTCAAAATGAGAAGGTGTTCAAGCCATAACATTTGACTGTTTCACAAGACAAGGGCAATTTTTCTTACTCTGTCGTTGTACTTTGTTGGATCTAATATTGCCAAAGTACAATGAAAAATTGTGGCGAAAAAGGGTAAAATTTTCATTGCTAACCGCCTTGCAACTGCTGTCCTGTCCTGCATGTTGATACAATAGCACAAAACAACACATCACAGTCAACCAAGCTGTGCGGAGGTGTCGAAACCTTTAAAAAACTGCTATTGTACAATCATTTATACATGACTTGTTATCTAGGGGCTGCATGCTTTTGTAGCTCCGAGTATATTCGTATCCTGCCTTATCTGATTCTGTCGTGCACGAATCAGGATTACTGCCGAAAGTCACGACTCCATGTCGTCTTTTTCCCATTCGTTCATGTGAAACAAGGAGGGAAAGGATGAGAGTAGAAATTCGGGTTATACGCGACGAAAAGCGTCGGTCATGCACCAGATAATCCCTTTTAACCCAAATTTATAGAAACCAAGTACAATTCCTAAGCCTGAGCACGTCTAGCGTCAAAATCCATAAATTCACGAAATTCAAGAATAAATAAGTGCATACCTTCATATAATCGCTTGAGCGATTCTCTCAATATTTTGAGAGATTTTTCTTCTTGAAGTTCTCGGCAGAAATCGGAAAATATAGAAAATGACGTACAACGTTGTCGCACAATAACGAAGAGAAGTGAAGAAAACAGAATTTCTGCCAGTATGCGCATTTGAAAACATATTTTTCTTGGGCATAATAATTAGAAATTTTTGGACAACAACAACTACGTGACAAATTTAAATAGAAAACGACAAAATGTTTGGAACCTCAAACACAGCAAACAGACAGGGTTCTCCACTGCCATGGCTATGGAGGATATCGATGGATTTGGTATGTGACTTGTGGGTTGAGGTTCAAGGATTAGAACCGGTAGATTGTCCGAGATGATTCGAGCATAAAGAGTGGATGTGCATGATTAGAGCATGATTAGCAGCACCAAATGCATAAAACGATTAGGGTAGTCTCGTTGCGTCGTTCTCGTTGTGACTGCTGGCTCGTGCATACCTCTCTCTTCTCGCTGCAAGTTTCTGGGCAGGTTTGTACACCGTCAAGGTGTGACTCATGTTTTTATAAGTGGCTTTGAACAGATGATAAACGCTCATCTTGGGCATGAGCCTGTCAATGTAACGAAACCGCAAATGATCCCAACTTATGACGTTCAAAAACCATGGTTTGTAGTCTGCCTTTAACATTGTGCAATTAGTTGTCTACGTGTTCATTATAGTTAACCACCTCCGAGGACGTAGCACCAACTACATGCACAGATTGCTCAATTCGGAAATTTTTATCATCAGCTTAAGTTCAAGCGGCCTGCACAATTTCCATAAGACCTCTGCCTGGCCGAACATAGCAAATTCTCTCCCTGCGATCGGCACCAAAGTGAAACACATTACCTTCCATGTTTGGCTGTTTCCGCGAAAGACTCTTTGAATAAAATCCATGCACAATTTGCATGTGACCATGTGCATCTACACACTCAATAGCTCTCCCATTCATCGCCATTTATATTGGAACGCCTATGATCAAAACACGCAACTTCAAACAATGTTGAAAATACCTGATAAATGTTTCTTAATGACGAAAAAATCCGATATTGTACTTCTCCGATACCAAATTTCGCGGAATCAGAATGCAACCATGCTGCCGTACACGACTATGCACGGTACGAACACAATCAAAACTTATTCCATTTCATTCCACGAAACTTGTGCAGCAGTACAAATACGAATAAATCAACAACCACTTCAAAATGAAGAAAAATGCCACCGCAAACACAATCGGAAACACCGATCTAAATGAATCCATCAACAAATGCATTGGCGACAATGCATAGCGTCAAATTTGCCGTACATGGTTGCATACCTCCTACCTTACCGGGGAATCCAAAAACTAAGGACGACTGGCGCTGAATGCTTTTTTTGTGCCAACACATGCAATGCTTTGGTTGAGTCGGGCGGCGGGGATGGTCATGCAACCTTTGCAAAATACTTTTACCATGAGCTAGGAAGCTGTGTCGAAAAAATGAAAAGAGCAGATAAATTTGTATTTAAGATTGTACACACTGGGCATTGATCCACCAACCATCAATCTAGGAGGCATTTCACCAACTGAGGTATTGTTCAGATCTGCCATCTATGTGCGACAAATCATCCAAAGTGTGCACATTATGTCTGCAGAAGAGTCCCAACCACTGTTTTGCCCTCACTTTGGACTTCTCCCAGAAATACCGAGCATTTTAGGTATACAAACATATAGGGGGGGGGGGGGCTTCGAGGCGGGAAAATTTTGCCATGGGATATTTTGAAGCGGGTTTGCATGCAATCCTGAATTTGGTGTGCTACCCACATGCTGTGAGCCAATCTTTGGTTGGTGGTGGTTGCTGTTATATGCTAATACGTTGCCATTGCGTCTTACAAGGTTGTTGTCCCCTCCGGATGAATTTCTGATGCACTGGTGTCACGTGATGGCAACATTTTTCTGTTTCAGCTCTTGTGGAAAGGCACGACAGACGTCATGATACACGTACATGTACACGACCGCACGATCCACAGATTCCACGGTACGCCGTCACCAAATGCTCTCGCAACTGCTAGACAAGAAATTTTGGTAAATTTTGAAGCGGGTGCATTTTGCACAGCGGCCTAAAAGTTGTGTGGGGAATTTCGCATGAATTTGGAACGCGAAATATCCTGCGGCAAAAAAAAATCCTGCGAAGTTTTGCCCCCCGCCCCCTACTCTAGAATGCAAAAGAAAATGTACATCCGGCATTCGACAAAAAAAATTTCTGGTGCCTCCGGCGCCAAAATGCTAGCCAACAATGGTCTATGTGGTCACCGGAGGCCCGTATGGGGGTGCGTGTGGGCGGGGGGTGCTGTTGGGAGCATGTGGGCCCGGGCATAAAACCACCCCCAAATGGGGGATAAAACCACCCTTAAAACCACCACAAGTCGTTTTATACCCACTTTCAAAGGGGATAAAACCACCCCTTTCGGGGGATAAAACCACCCCTTTTGGGGGGATACAACCACCCCTTTTGGGGAATAAAACCAACCCCCTTGTAAAACCACCCCCTTCGGGGTGATAAAACCAGCCCGGGGTGGTTTTACGCCCCCGAAGCAACAAATGACACAACACAGCAGACAGAAGCAGTCTGAGCAATGCTGCTACAAAAGCAAGGCGTGTCGAACCGGATGAATAGCAAACCCAAACCATGTTTGAAATCCCATCTCACACACCATTTGTAAAATAGTCCCCAGCCAGATCACACATCCTATAGTACATAACAAAGAGCAATGTGAAGCAAAACGCTGAGTGTAAAACCATAGGTCGTTCCCTTCCCCTCCATCACCTCTCCTACCTCCATACCCGAAATAGAAAGGGGGCAAACCCCCGCCCCCATCCCCAGGGGTGTTCTTCTTACAGCACAACATATTGACCTAAGGCAACTTGCCGTCCAGCACTGTGGCTCTAGGCTGACATAGAGATGGGCCATACCCCTAAGGTGCTGTTTATTCCTAATTGTCACGTGGCCCTCGCTGTTTATTTTTTTTCAACTCCGGATGGGTGTTGTTTGTTTGCTTATTGTCAGCTGGGCATCGCCGGTTTTTTTTTTTACAACCGTGGATGGGTACTGTTTATTATTACTAATCAAAAGAAAGAGGGGGGGGGGGGTGCAATGACAACGCAGAGGAAAGAAGGACACTCTTGTAAGCAACCTTGTTGTGCCCCCAAGTCTGGGGAGGAGGCCGCCCCTACCACCGACATTTTTCTACTCTACAATTATTATTCTCTTCTTTCCATGCATTTTTCATTACCCTACCCCACATGTTGATACCAACGTTGTTGTGCCACCAAGTTTGGGGAGGAAGCCACCCCTGTCACCAACCCTCTTCTACCCCCAAGCTTTGCTCTTAACCATTCTCCTATGCATAGATTACCCTACCTCACCATGCGCGGGAAACTTGCCTTGACAACCATGTACGAATGGCAACAATGTGAACCAAATGACAAAAAGCACGCAACTTGCAAGACAAAGAAGGTCAATTCCATCATGAAACAGTGCAAAAATAGCAATTTACACCAAATTTACACCGGTAAACACTGCGGTGGCCCAAAAAGTGGCCATTTTCGTAAAATTTACGCATTTACGCGTAAATTTGCCATTCGGCCAGCGGCCTGGCCAGCATTTAATTAATGGGTGTTGGTCCTGCTCCACTTCACCTTGAACTCTTGCACATGCTCTCCACTTTCCACTGAGTCCCTCACTGGAATGCTTTGGGCAGCACTCTTGGGTGGTGGTTTTGCCTTCTTGGTAGGAGGCTTGGTAGGCGCAAGCAGATTTTTGGGAACCCTTTTCCCTTCGGGAATGTCGTGCAGGTCGGTGTGCCATCACGGTCATAAGTGACGTGGCGATATGCATCACCATGCTCTGAATGTCCAACGACCTGTGCCAAAACAGGTTCCCCCGTGGAGCGGATGAACATCACACTTGTCCCATGGTTGTGCTATCAAGTTCCATTTCAGCAAAAGTGAGCAAAATGTTCTGCCATGAGTGCAAGGGATACAAGTGGCAGTGCCCCACAACACAGTCACCCACACAACAACACAATGAGCCGCAACGAACAATTTTGGGTTCCCCCCCCCCCCCAGGGGAACGACAAGGGGTGGGGAACGACAGGGGGGGGGGGGTATGTTAGGCATTGTGTCCCACTTGTTGCATTGGCCAAGTTGTTGCACTGTGTGCGCACTGCGTGCATACTGTGCACGCAGAGGCCGGGATACTCATCCATGAATACCTTTCACCTGTTTGGTAGCAAATAGGATGAAGGGGAGGGCGGTTATGATTTTGAGCGTGGACACAACACACTTGTTGATGGCGAGCGAGGACAGTGATGTGGTGGGGATGAAGGCCGTACCACAAACTCCTCAAGGTCCGCGGAGATTGACTTGTGTCTTCTACGAACAAAGTGCAAAATACAGTAGTTCCGCTGCAGACACCCTGGAGCTGTATGACCACATACCAAGCTCAGGCTGCCCGTTTGACATTTGGCAACAAACATGGGAGAGGCATGAACGCAAGGAAGGGGGCTGAGTTACAACCGTAACTCCGACCGTAGG
Organism: Eutreptiella sp. 'Long Island Sound 2002'; assembly: GCA_964036045.1. Taxonomy (NCBI): domain Eukaryota; phylum Euglenozoa; class Euglenophyceae; order Eutreptiales; family Eutreptiaceae; genus Eutreptiella; species Eutreptiella sp. 'Long Island Sound 2002'. Next base: position 7,593,959 of record OZ038379.1, on the reverse strand, counting down.
AAAGATTGGCCCGGTTTGCTAAATAGCACCGAGAGGTTCAGTTGAAGACAAAGAACAGTTAGTGGGGAGAGTTTAATATGGGGGATGGAAAATGGGTAAAAATGGTTGAAAATGGGCAAAAAAATGGTGACAATTCAAATGTGCCACATCGCAAATGCATCGGAAGCTAAAAAAAAAACCAAGTATGGGACCAAAAACTTGTCAAAAGGGGCCAAAAGTAGGGTCCGAGTATTTGCCGACATCCAAAACTTCGCACTGTGTGCGCACTGCGTGCATGGCATTCCCATTGTATTATGACCAACTACTGGGATGAAAAGAATGGGGGACCATAGCAAAAAACACCGGAACGCACATTTTAAAAGATAAACAGCAAGGCCCGGGGCGTCCATATTGAAGAGGTACAACCAGGGTCAACGGCTGGGCACAATCAACAATTTGGGAACTATCTGCCATGCGGGGGACTGTGTGGACCTGAGGAAACTGGGCATCATCACACCCCTTCCTCGAGTTAGTACCCCCCTCAAAATGGAGAGCCGACCTCAGGCCTTGCCCTTTTCTTTAGTGTCTGCTGATTTGGCACGCACTGCTCACCAAAATTTGGGGCATTGCTCACCAAAATTTGGGTCAGCTGAAATTTCCCACAACTGTACACATGGGGCAAAAGAGGGTGCTGAAATCTTCCCCACCGCAATCTTGCCTACCCGAGATTCCATCCCCCCTCCCCGCGAGTAATGGGGCAGCCATGGCTGGCGGTACTTGCGGCAGCAAGTCGGCCTCCATGGCCTACCCAATTCGACGATTTTCCAAGAAAGGATGCCCTCCACTCACACCTGCCACCCCCCCCCCCCCCCCGGCCCCAGACAGACGTGCAATTGCAGGGGGCAGCAGGCGGTGGCATCCTTTACTACGCTGCCACACTAAAAGGGGCATTGGGTAGGGGACATCCTCCTGTCCACTGCTGCACTGGTGGGGCTTGCACTCCATTAGCTCAAAACTGATAAATAGACAAAGAATGCACAAACTCAAGTCCATGTATCTCATCAATATCTATGCAACAATATGTTTTCTGTGTCTGCAATGCTGCATTCCATAAAAACAAAATTCACTGTCAAACAAACACAATATAGGTGGATGTTGTGCAATGACCCCACAACCACTTGTCTGCCACAGCAGCTTATGAAGCATATAATGCCGTGTCCCCATCAGCCACAAGCTGTTGTGCATGTAGGCATCTGAGGACAGCATCACAGGGTTCAGCGTACTATCCAACCATGCAAACAACACTAGCAGTTCGTTGTCTGCACTTCAAAATTGAAGAAACAAACCAACAAAAAGCTAAAATGAGTTTCATGGGAGGAATACACACAGCAAACTGCACTGGCCGAAAATGTGCGGGAAACCAGCAGATCTTTGACGGGGGGAAACCGGGAGGAGGACAGGCGGGAGGCAGAAAGGCGAATCCTAGATTGCCGGGGCGCTCACGGTGTAAGCTCTGTCAAACCGAGCAACCGCAGCGAAACTTCCGCAGGAAATACAGTCGCAGACAATGCTTGTAGGACATCTGCCTTTTGGCTGAGAGCATGGCTTATCAGTAACGGCCCACATAGTACTGCATATTGCTACAGGGCCCCAATCGGGTCAACACAGAATGCCTATGTCCCCAGAAGGCTGCCACCATCCTCCAACACACTCACACAAACGCAGATTGCCATTGGCTGCGGCCACCAATCCCCAAGGATATGAAGACCCTTGTGACCCCCGCCCCGCCCAATGGGGGGATAAAATCACCAAAAAGGGGAGATAAAACCACCCCAAAGGGGTGATACCCCCCCCCCCCCAAATGACCCAATGGGGGGATAAAACCACCCCCTTGGGGGGGGAAACCCACCCCTTTGCGGGAATACAACCACCCCTTCGAGGGGATAACCCCCCCCCCAAAAGGGGGGATAAAACCACCCCAGGGGTCAAAAATGGCCAAAAAGGGGGTTGGGGGTGGTTTTATCCCCCATTTGGGGGTGGTTTTAGACCCACAACCATGGGAGTGGGTATCTGAACAAGTGGCCTGCCGGGGCAGAAGGGGAGGAAAACGTTTACATCATGCTCTGCCGGATGCTGCTGGATGCAACACCTCCTTGTTTCCGGATGCTGCCGGATACATGCCCATTGCCCCGCCAGGTAACGCCACCCACACACAATGTTAGTGCCGGATACTAGCACCAGGTCTAGTGCACCCACGCTGTGACATTCTCCGCTGAGCACCAACTGAGAACAACCCAATCGTCCCCAACATCCTATCCAATCACAGGACAGCAACACAATGCACACATGTGCCAGCAAATGTCTTCAGCACTGAGGACCAGCAGCATAATCATCACAACTGCCGCTGCACATCTGCAGTGCTTGCAGATGCACAAATCTCATCCATTGTACCACATTGCACATGTGCCCAGCAGCATGTCCGCATGTTCCATGCGGTAGCATTGTTCAGGGCAACGGCAGCAGGCATGTAATATGGTCCTCTGACATGAAGATCACATGGTGCCAGGGGCCATACGTACAAAAGTAGTTTTTTTTTTGTTCGTGGCGGTGCTCCCGCCTGAGTTCACAGAGAGTGCTTACAGTGTGAGATAGAGGTGTGAACCGTGGTGACTCAGGAGTCCTGAGCAAATCCACTTCCACTGTTGGTATGTACACATGCAGATCAACGTACAATGGAAAAGGAAGCTATCCACTCCCGAGACAAAAGTCGGTGGGAACCTGGGCATGAACCTGATACTGAATGATGAAAATTGATTGACCAAGACTCAAATGAACTGAAGTGGGTCGCTGGTAAAGGGGTCTGCGGACAGAGGGGGGGGGGGGGAGTTCAGGACCTGTTGATGACAAAAGACCACGACAGGCACAAAAATCAGTCAGAAAGTGAGGTCACAACTGAGTTCGGGCCTGCAGTTGGTATGTACAGGGCCCTGATGGCCGAAGGGTGCTTAGTTTAACTCGGAGAGTCCGTCTGGGCGTCAAGACAGTGCTCTGGGCTGTACAAAAGTACAAGACGTACAAAAGTAGTACAAGCTTTACTTTCCCTCCACAACAACTTGGCGACCACCTCTAAAATTTTGATAATCTATTTTTAACCTGAAGTTTTGGTTCAGTTCAATAAATTTCAGCGCGGAATCTCTTTTTTTTGAGTGCACAATCTTTTTTTCTTCAGGTGTCACCATCTAAAAAATAAGAAAGCCTCTAAAATTTGAGTCCATCGCATCAAAAATGAATCGAAATCACGTGAAAAACGTGTAATTGAGGCGGATGCGGAGGCGGATGCGGAGGCGGATGCGCTGCCACAGTTTCATTACGTTTGTAACCTTTTTTTTTGCGCAGTCTGCACAGTGTCGGACTGAGCACCGAGGCCAATTGCAGTGGCTGCAACAAGAGTGTCATTGGAGGGTCAGTAACAACAACAACTTTGCTCTCGGTGAAAATTGGAATATCCGCAATACAGAAAGGGGACAAAAGAGGTGGTAGACAATGGTGCAGGTCAACAGGCGTTTTCCCCACAATAGTTTTTCTTTTTCCACAGCGTTTTTATGGCTGCGGGAGGCATGTAAGACGAATTTTGACGCACGTTAGTTTGGGACGAATTGGAGGGGGCAACAGGGGGTCATCGTTGCTTGAGGTGCATGACCCCTGCAGTGTTGCATGACCACGCAGTTCTACGGGAGGGGGAGCGCGCTATTCAACGCGGCAGGTCTCCCTGTGACAATCGCATCCGCAGCTGCACCTTACAAGGTGTAATGCCCCCCATACGTGCCTTGTTATGTGCCTTGTGAGGCACATCACGAGGCTTCATGAAACGGCTCGGAGCCTATTCCAGCAGATACGCATGAAAATGGACTGCACCCGAGGCGTACTGAGTTGGAGGCGCCCTCAGGACCGAGGGATGGGCTCCACGTGTGTGTTGTGCACAGTCGGGGTTTGCTGCATGTGTGCGTTGCCCATGTCATGGCATAGGCCGGGACTGCACATTGAATGAAAAAGAAAAGATAGAAATGGTGCACTGGTGCACTGGCGATGCAGCAGGTTGAGGACTGTCCATATTCTCGCACACACTGCTCCTATTCCCCATTCACCCATTTCTGCCCGCGATTCCCACTTCCGTTTCGGTGGGCATACAACCCACTGCACTTTGTTTGGTCGTGACTGGTTGGTTGGTGTGTCCTTGGCATGTGTCGCAGGGTGAAACTGTTTGCATCATCACGTCATGTACACGGAACCTGTCCCAAGGGAGCTCAGAATGTGGGTAAAACGAAAAAAAATTGCAACAAGAAGAGACGGGGAATTACCACAGCTAGACTGAATATATGCTTCCTTTCCTTTCCTTTCCTTTCCTTTCCTTTCCTTTCCTTTCCTTTCCTTTCCTTTCCTTTCCTTTCCTTTCCTTTCCTTTCCTTTCCTTTCCTTTCCGATTCCGTAGAGTGCCCAACTGCGGTACTGCCTTTTGGACAGCAGGGCTCTGCCAGCTCCAGGTTCCGAGCAGCTTGGGCTGCATGGGCTTCCATGCTGAAGCCAGAATCTTGAACAAGACACACATGGTTCTGGCAATTGGCGGCCCCAGGTCTGGGCTGCAGCCGGGCACGTTGGGGATGGGAGGGTTTGGCTGATAGGTTTCGAGAGTGGTACCAATAATTGGGAACCGATTGGCTGATTCTAATAGTGGACATTGATGATTGCCTGTCAATGCACTGGCACACGGAGCCCAGTGCCCCGGTACCCAGTGCCTTGGCCACATCGTTGGATTCTCCTCCGCGACTCGACAGTTTGCGTGAGGTGTCCAGGATTGCTGTGCAGATGATGCATCAGCTGTAAAACCTGCGCGCTTTGAGGCTCAGGAAAAGGGCCGCCAGAGAGCGGCTGACCACGAACATGGCAACCAGGAGCAGAACGTTAAGCCAAAGCTGGTCCGGGTTGGCATCGTTCCGTTCCTGAATGCTCTTGCATGCAAACACCTGGAGGAGGCATGCAGGCCAACAGGGAGTGGGTGAGAGCTGCTATGCCAAAGAATGGTGTCACAGAGGTGGTGTTCCCCTGAGGCTGGTTGGTGACCTGACATGTGTAGAAGAAGGGTGACTTATGAAGTGGCGTCTTTATGAGCGAGCAGCCCTCATTTGTGCAGTAGCAGCAGCCGCAGCAGCAGAATATCACTAATAGTGCTATGTTGACTGTCTTCTAGTGCCGCTAATTTGATCAATCCATCATTGTGAGCATCTGCAATTTAGTTGGAATGCATGAGTGACCGAATTTCAAAAGCCTCTACTTGAATTTTGCTCCTAAATGGGGTGGTTATTAAGATGATGGGTACAACAGCCACCCTGGGTGGGTTGGGGGGTATTAAGTGTGTATGGAGGGTTGCTAAGCGGGGTGGGCAGTAACAGCTTTTGTTTATTGTGGCCGGTTTGTACCTGGGGTGCCACACCCCCCACACCACCCAGCCCCCAACACTGCAGCCTCATCCTCCCACATCCCCTGGGTGAGGATGAGGAGCAATGCCAGGCTCCGGTTGAAATGAGTTGCTGCGAGACCTCTACCAGAGTGTACCAGTTCAGACTCACCTGCAGCGCTGTTAGATCGCTGCTGCATCCCAACATCCGCCTCCTACTACCTCCTATTTTTAGGAGAAGGATGCAGACCCTATGCAGCCATTCAACCCGGTGATCTTCTCTGGTGATGACATGGAGAGCCTGAATCGATTCCTGAAGCAGGCTTGCAACCAACATACCACAAGGGGGCTTGCCATAAAGGCTAGGTAAGTCTGCCGTCTGGTACTTCCAGGTGTACACACTGGTTTGGGTTTTGCGGAATAACTTGCCTACATTGTTTGTCCAATCCATTAGGGAAAAGTATGATTGGTAGGTGAGAGTGAGACAGTTGTCCCCCTGCTCACAAGCCCCTTGGTGTCCCTCCCATTTGGCAAGGGGTTGCCGCAAGTGCTGAGTAGATTTGCCGGTACTTCTGGTGTATGCGCTGGGTTGGGTTCCGAGGAATTGTCTACACTGTTGGTCCACAGATGTCCCCAATGGCAACCAGAGAGTACTCACACCATCCCCCCCTCCAGCGGCGCTTGCCAAGCTCCACTGCTCAACGGCGACCACAGGCCCCAAGCCTATCCTCCCGCATGAGCTCCAAGCCTCTCCAACAGCACCCACAGCGCTTGAAGCCTCCGCATCAGCACCCAATAAGGCACCAGGCAAGGAAGTATTAGACGGGGGGGGGGGGGGGGGTTGGCTGGGACCCCCCTCCACCTAGGGTGTCCAACCCAAAAAGGAAAAAAGCCTTTTTTCTCTGCACAACACACCAACATACCTCTGGATGAACTTTGAGTATGCAATACAATGCAAGATGTAATACTCTCTTTGAGGAACGGGAAAGCAGTATGTTTGTTCAAGGATATGTTGGGAATAGGACATGCAGTTTTGTGAGGGACAGGGTGAATTGTCTTCAGAACTGTCATCTGAAGATGTATCACATTGTTCATTGGAGGAACGGGGGTAATCGGTCCCACTGGTGTCAACACTGCTGGCACCCTCACCACTTGACTCACAGTCTCGTTCTGAATAATATGCAGGGCTAACACAGTCCGAATCACTCTGCCGTTTCCTTGTCTTGCCCTCATCACTGTAGGGGGCATGCAACTTATGGACGCGACTGCATCAACTGCATCAACCATATCTGCCTGACAAGGTCCCCCCTCGTGGGGGAATCTCTGGAGAAGTGCAATATGACACTGATGTAGGCTGCCCAAATGGTTTTTTTACCCTCACAAATTTTCCGTGCTCAATTGCGCATTAGAATGGGAGGAGAGGAGGGGTCTAGGGGGGTGGGGTCCACGGGGGGGTACCCCCCTTCCTCCTATGGTGTACGGCCATTCTAATACTTCCTAGTCCAGGCCTCCCCCCCAGATGGCAATGCCTCTTCTGGTCTCCCCAGAAATGACCATGGTGGGAAAACATAATTTTGGTAAATGAGAGCGGACCCTCTGCCCTGGTGCTCCTGCTGCCGCTGTGCTGCTGCCCCTTGCGGCCCCTTCCATGCCGGTGCCGACAATGCCCAAGGTCGCCCCCTCCCCCTCCCTGGGCAACAGATGTCGTGCCACCACGTCAAATTCCATAGCCCTACGCCCATCCCTCTCCCGATGTCGTTGCTGTGTCATGGGTGAAAACAGCTCTCATGTCACCCCACGCCGCTCTACGTATTACGTTGGACAGCCTCACTGCAACAAGGGTATAGCACACTGCTGGGGCCCAGCCCTCCCTTCAATACCGTACAAATCCTAAAGATTCGCGGAATCCTAATTTCTGCGTGGGCAAGCAAAATTTTTGTGACAGCATCCAAAATGGGCAAAAAATATTTTATTTTTGCGATTTTTTTTGCGGAGCCCATTGTTGTGTAAGGCGTTACGCCAATTTTCTTTGTTTTTTACTTTTGCGTTGTGGAGATTGGGGTTGATTCATTTTGTTGCTGCTGCAAGAGACCGCACGTACCTTGGGCTCTGGGATTGGAGTCCATTCCTACACAGGCATACAAATGTGGATCAGTTGGACTCTGGCATTGCAGTCCATAGCACAGATAAGCACCAACAAGCATGATTCAGGTCTGGTCCCTGATTCATCATTCTTTGAAAGCAAAGCAAGGTGCAAGGGGCACCTGGTGCACGACTGCTCAGCACCACCAACAGACCATCGTGCACTGCAGGAGGGGTCCCTGATATCCCAGCATAGGCGTGCTCCCCACTTGTTGATCCCCTCCTGCCCTCTGCTCCACTGTGACAAGGGGAGGCAGGACCTGTTGTGGCGTCTGGCTGCACGAATCTAGGCTTTCATGGAATTCAAAGTACAAAAGACAGTTCATGGCGTATTTCAGTGCGCACAAGTACTGGGCCCAGCGCAAGAACACAGGGATCTGCTCGGTGGGGATGAAGAATCCGGCGAACAGCATCTGTGTGAAGTATTGGAGCGGTGGGGAGAGCTGGAAGAGAAAAGAGAGGCGGACAGGCACAGTGGATGGCGAAGCCGAGATGATGGATGCAATGGAGCATTCAATGTGGGCGCGATATCTCTCGGGGACATTCAGAATATGCCAACTTTGTGGGTTTTGGCACTTTTCGGCATTTTCTACGACTGTTGCTTCCGTGTGCAAACATGTCGTCACCTAGGGGGGGGGGGGGGGTATGTGTATACTTTTTGAAATCTGCAAGAAAAGGCCATTTCAGAAATGTATGGATTGGGTTGGGGGAGGGGGGGGGTCACATTTTTCAGCTAGCACAACACATTGGACAGTGCACACAAACATGGCACTGCACCGTTCATCCATTTTTATTCAGAATCACTGTCATCGTCAGCATTCCCTTTTTCAGGCAGGGCTGGGACCCCATTAGGGCAGACATCCCCCTGTTTGTGGACAGGGACATATTTCTTCAACTTTTGCCAATCCTGCAACGTCCGTGCCTTCACTGGCACCCAACCTTCGTTAAGGGGCATAGCGCACAGGCCATCGGTTGTGAGGTCCACGTTTCGTTGTTTGAGCAACCCCACCTTCCGCCAGGGAATGGTCTCGCTGTATCCTGATTTCAACCATGCATGAGTTCCCTTGAGCCCATTCTCCGTTCTCACCTGGGCAGTCAGTCTCTGCACAGGCAAAGGGAGGTTGAATCACTGCATGGCGGGGGTAGAAGCCAACCAGGTACACCAGGCTGGATGACTTTGCAGCACACAAGTGGTAGCGAATGCACGGTGTCTTGGAACCCGGCACAGTGGGAGGGGGGTTTTGAGGTCGCCCAGGGACCTGAGCCGACCTTGACAACTCCTCCCACTGACACAGGGGACCTCCAAACCCCACTTGTGCCCCTTGGAAACCGCCGACAGACGATGCAAACAGAGGTACTGCGTACTCTTGGGGAATGCAATGGGCATCCCATTTTGTGATGTGAGTCCCTTGAAGATCAAATATGGATCAGAGCCAGTCGGCAGTACGTAGCAGATGGATATCAGATACATGTTGTAGCCAATACGCAGTAGCTCATTCCCAGTGCAGCTCTGCCCCAGACCCACTGAAACTGGTCCCTAGCCCAACGAAACCTCCACAATCCCGAACGGAAACATCGCCAAAAGGTGTCGAAAAGCACATGAAGTATATGCATTGCCACAAGCGACGTGAGCCAAAGTGAGCCTTTCCTCATCTCCACTTCAAAATCCTTCTGCGACTGGCGGACATGAGCAGCAAAAGCATTTCTCAGGTGGGGCACATTTGGCAGCACCATTATTTGCGATTGCGTAACGTATTTCCCCTCTCGGCACCGGCAGCAGCCCGCTTCTTCGCCAGGGTTACGAGTAGGGTTAACAGGGGTAGGGGTAGGATGCAACGCCGTTGGGCCGCGCCGAGGCCCCATGGGCAAAGCCGGAACGCCGCATGTCACGTCCGTTGCAGGCTTGGGCACCGAGCACAGCAGCGGTCTCCTCGGGGCGATTACGGGCCAATTTAAAGCCACGCACCGATGGATTCGGCTTCGCTCTGCAGTCACATCGGAGGGCGGCCAGATCATAGCCAGTCGCAAACGGCACCGACCCGTGCTGTGTGTTCAAGCGTGTGTTGCACTTGGAGCAGGGGTCTGTGAGGTCGCCAGCCACCACTCTGGCAGCAATGGGGGAGGGGGACATAATGAAGGTGAGCCAAGCAAAAGTGTTGGTGCGCCCTTTGGTAGACTCACCCTGTTACACACAGCCACCCACCAAGAGCCACTGGATTGCAACCACTCCAAGGCACATAACTCCAAAAGCGGACTGGGAACGGACAACGATGCAATTTGGTGTGTGAAAAACGCACTGTCGGCGCGACAACCTGCTGCATGTCAACTTTTCGGCCTGTTGTCGGCATGCACACAGCACGGCATCAAGAGAGTGTTGCGGGCGACCAAGCTGCAGCAGGGGGCGGGGGGGGGGATAGGCCTGACGGGGACCAGAGTCCCGTGTTTCTAGCCTTTTCTTTGCCAACCCACAAAATGCTTTCGCTTTCCAGGGCATTGGGGTACCATCAAACGCTGCCACATGCACAACCCCGTTGCTTCAGCCCTCGTGCAGGTGGATCTACCACATCGGCGGCTGTCGCCCAGTCACATGGCGACGGGCACCGGCGCACGGATGCCACACCTGCGGGACGAAAACGAGGGGCGTGAGCTCGGCGGCGGACTGGACGCTGGAAGCGATGGATCCCAGCATCACGGCGTAGGATGCTGAGACGACCCTGCGGTACAGTATGGACAGATGGGGCGCGTGCCGGGGACCTGGAGTGGGGAAGGGGGGGAGGTTTGCGTGGCAGCAGGGGAAGGGGGGAGTGTTGTTCCAGGTGCCCCCCGTGCACCCGGCAAGGCTCCCGTGACACGAGCCCAGACGCGGGCCCTGGAGGACGTCAGGGGGTAGGGGTCTGGATACCCCAATAACCCTGACTCAAACCGACCCCGCAGATCATTGCGACTCATGTGTGATGAGGAAAACTTTTCAGAGAATTTCCGTCTGGGTCCGGTACATAGCCTGATTCTCCGAGTCATTACCAGCACTCAGACTGCCTTCTTGGGAAGGCTCTGTCACAGGAGCCCACCTGGAGTTGGGGGGGCTTGACAATCCCCCCTCCCACCGCACCCCAGGCGCCAACTTTTTTCTACACACACCGGGCATGCACTGTGGGAGAGGACGCGAAGGAGGACGTGGTGGAGGAGGCGGAGGAGGAGTGACCAGCAGCACATGGCGGATGAAAATATGGATTTTGGCAGTGAATGCCCGCAACCAGTGCTGGAGATAGTTCCAGCCGGGAACCACGCAATAGGGTCTGAGATCCTGCAGTGCCCCAACGCTGTGTGTTGCTGTCGCTGCCAGGGCCGAGGCACCCCAAAACACAGGGACGGTGCGCACCCGTACACAAGGGGCCACACCACGGATGGAGATATATTCTTTCCTACTAGAGCCGGGTTGTCGTTTCGCCTCCTGCGATTGGCGGTTGACGGATGGAAGTTGGCGGTTTCGGAGCAAGGTTTCTGTGCAACACGCTGCAGCGCTTATGGCTGTGCAGCAAAATGCTCACTTGGGTCCCAACCCTGCTTTTCCCAAAAAGCCAAAATGCCCGGAAATGCTGCGCACCACCGATGTGTAACCCTTGGTGATCCGGAACCCCCTTGTGCTGTTGTACATTTCCCACATCGTTTATGGTGGAGAGCACCCTCTAGACTTCACAGTGATGGGAATGACTGCGTGTAAAGGACTAGAGGGACAACTGTCCCACTCTCATCTCGCAAAAACTGTCCCCCCCGCGGCTTGGAACCAGCAATGTCGACATCCAGTCCTCCTGGAAACCCAAACCAGTGCACACTCCTGCCAGTACCAACACACTTACTCAACCAGTCAGCAAACACCCTGACAACAGCAACTCTTCGCCCGCCAATGCAGCCCTTGGGGTAGGGGTGACGTCGCCTGCACTGATCTGATCCCGGTCTTGTCTTGGCTGCCCCTGGCGCACATACCCCAGACCCCAACAGGTCGTCACAATCCCAAAGAAGCTGCCCTGAAAGCCAACGAGCCACCAGACACACAGAAATGCCACAAGGCTATTCATGTACGCCACTGGCAGCTCGACGAGGAGTTTGGCCAGGAAGTAGGTGGCAGTGGCGTATGTCCCCGTGACGCGCTCCCGCAGGAACATGGGCCGCTCAAAGGGAAACGTCAGAAGCACGGGCTGGGCGGAGCCGAACATCATGCTGATGCTGACCTGAGCACGTCAGAGGGAGCTGGGGTGGCCAAACATGCATACGTAAGGGGGGCAGACATGCAATGGAGATGGAGCCGGATACTAGTGTTGGGTCTAGGGTGCACAGTGGGCAAAATTTTTGACACATGCAAATGTTATGTTGCCAGTTTTCACCTCTGTGCTCCAAGGACCCCAATATGGCAGGGGTTCTGGTGCCACTTTGATGAACCCTGCGCTTGGAACCCAACATATGTAGCCACATCAATCCTCCCAACCTTGGAGAACCCGATAGGGTAGGGGTTATGCAGCCATTTTGTTGCCTCTCGCATGGGACGTGTAGCCATGCCATTCCTATCCATTTTGGGGACTCCAATACAGCAGGGGTCAGGGGCGGAGATGGATGAAGGGTTCTGGGGAAGATGGTGGAGGAATGAGGAGGAGGGCAGGGCGGCGATGGAGGAGGGTGGAGGGGAGAGTGAGGCGAACCAGGGGATGTATGCCTTGGTCCCGGAGGTGAGGGAACGCAGCGGCGACGAACGAGGAAAAGGGAAGGGTAGGTACTGGGGAGAGACGGGGATAGGGGGAGACCGGATGACAAAGCGGGGGGCTACCCTGGGGCAGATCCGCGAGGCGGCGTCCGCCAGGAGGCGGGGACAGGATAGGTTCGATGAGGGCATGGAAGAGAGAAGGGGGAGACTGAGGCATAGGGATCGGGAATAAGGGAGGACGGGCTGGCATGGCGGCACCGAAGGGGTGGGCGGGATGCGGAAGGAGGAAACATAAGCATCCCGAACACAGCCGGCGACCGGCGGTGCAAGCATACATGCGCCGTGCCCTTGTGGGACAAGCGCGGGGCAGGCGGCACGGGATCGACGAACACGTGTGGGTAAAGTGGCACGGAAGGCCGGGTGCGTGCGGCGTAGGATGCGGCGGCGGAGACGGTGACAGTCAAGGGACACTGGGCCTTGAGGCAACACGGATTTGATGGCAACAATGGGCTACAATGGACCGAGGACAACGCAGCGGATGGCAAGGCAGCCTTGGTCCCCCAGTATGCAAGGGTGGAACTCTGCGGGGCGTACCGTCGTTCTAGGAGGTGGTGCAAGGTGAGCCCGACACGGACAATGTGGAGCAGCGCGCGGCGGGCGCCGGAATGGCTTGAAGGCTCCACCGGGGCCGTCGATGGCCAGTACGGAGGGGGCCGGCGGCAGTTTACCACCTCCTCCGTGCTATCAAGGATTGATGCCGCACAGGTTATTCAACCATTTGACTCCTCCCAGCTCTCGGTGCACTAAAATAATAGGGGGTATGTGGCCACTTTAATGCCTCCTAGGTCCAATGACCCACATATGGTAGGTGTCAGGAGCGGTGACATGGCTCATCATCATAATCTCCAAAGTGATTACGAAAATCCATGTTGGGGGTGCCACTTCTTGCGCATGTCCATTATGCAAAAAGAGGTCAAAATACCGCTATGTCCGGTTCTTGTAGTGTCCCTAGGTGGCGGTAGTGTCCCTAGAGCAGAACAGATCTTACTGCCCGGCACCGCTCGTGCGATGTTGTGTTGGCCAAACTTCTCATGGTGCTTAACGGCCCAAACCTCAACATTTGTGGTACCCTAGGTCCTTGTATTTCATTACCGGTCCATGAACTCTGTACATCAACCCACGGACACATCATAGAGGGCCAACTTGAAATTGAGTGGGAACTTTCTCATCCATTACATGTGAAGAGCTGCCGCCAGATATTTTGTTGGGCAGTGGGATTCTCATGCCATGTAATGTTACTTGTGGCAATTTTAGGAACAGTTCTTGGTGGATCCAAAGATCCAAAGAGAGAATGTGTTGATGCAGCCAACATTGACGGCCGGCTAGCAGCCGGGGCGCTACACTGTTTCCATTCCCAAAGGCCGTCGTGCTTCGTGCACGGGCGCTGTGTCACATCACAAGCACTTGGCCCAACCATACAACAGATTTGTCCAAACAACCCCGGTGCGCATGTTGTGAACTTGCAATGCAGGACTGAGACTCAAAAAAATTCAACAAATCTGTATATCACAACGGTAGACAACATGCTGTCGCGTTCTACATATTACGATTTACTAGGGAATGACTTTGGTGGGGGTAGTGGGTAGGTGCAAGCGTGCACAAATGCATATTGGAGAGTCAAAACAAAAAAGACATGGTGCACATGGTGCGCAATGCAACATGTCCCGATGGTGCATCAGTATGCATAGCTATTGTGCACTTGGTTGCATTTGATAATGTAGACATAGAAGTTAGTGATTTTGGTGATCTTTCGCCGGATCCGGCCAAAGTGACATGGACTGTCAACCAAAAAAGCTTACCTCCTCAACGGACTAATCCTCATCAACCATGATTTTCATGAGGTTGCCCTTGCCCCTGCCTTATCTTTGTGGATATGCAGGTACCACCAAACTCAAGTGGTTCATTGTGCATGGTTCCTTGCATTGATATTTTGCGGCTAATATCTAATGTTTGGTTAATATTAACACCAAGCGAACATCGACTCAATATTAACCTCGAAAAAATTCATCGAAAAAGTAATCCATGCTTTTTTTTTTGTAGGTATTGCAGTCTATTCATGACTGCAAGAAGTTCTACCGGGCAACATGCTGGGTGCCTAGTGAGCTGGTCGTTGGGGGAAACTAGCCCCTCGTGCGCCGCCTTGCAGGCATCTCCATATTGCCCATGGTGGGTCCCATATACAATTTGGGTGTGTGGGACACGGGTGGGGCGGCATGGGTGCATGTTGAAAACCGGCGGACATTGGCCGGAGAGGAGGAGGCCCGTCACCGCTATCAAAAGACAGATTTCAACTTGGAAAATGGGGGATGAGTAGGGGAGCCCCACTTGTGGTGGAGCGGCGCTTGGTTTTCTTTTACATCCTCCATTGTTGCATGGCCATTGGCTGCCTCCAAGTGGCATTCATTGAGTCCAACTTTGGGGAACTCCCAAAGGAGAACGCCGAGGCCGTGCAACGTGTACTATAGTGGTCGCGCACAAGTGTCAAGTTGGGCGCTTCCGCCGCACCCGACGGGGTGGAGGCGTGGGCATTGTTCCTTGTGTGGGAGGAAATTGGGGCACTATTGGCCTATGCCCCGGAGGATGGCGAGTGGAAAGCTGTGTGACATCCTTTGAGCCTTGTACACCGAGACTACGCCCCACTCCAATCTGCGGGCTATGGAGGTTGCGCACGCCTGCCACTTGCATTGCTGCAAGGCCGCTTGCCAGTCCAACTACATCCTATACTTGGAGGAGGACATGACCATGGCGGTGGGAAACGCGGCACGCCGAGGGGTCTAACGGCCACGGTGTGCGCGGATGTCGTTGAAAGCCTCAATGCCATCCTTAAGTAGGCCTACAACGACCACACGGCCCGGCGGGAGGGGGGGGTGCCAGGGTCAACGACATTGGAACGGAGGACGGAGGTCGTGTTGCAAGTTTGGGAATGGTGGTTATCAAAATTTGACCTCCCATTACGGCACTACAGGACCCCCCATTCAGCTCCATGCACCATGGCCAAACTGATGGCCACCCAAAGCCCCCCAGCCTCCAAAAAAAGAAACCACCCCTCCCCCTGAGGCCACCCCCGCCCCGAAGACCACCCCTGCCCCAAGGAGAAGGGTGGGGGGAGAAGCCTGACGACCCCGTCGTTGGGCCAGTGGTGCACATCCCCTACCCGGGGGGGGGGGGGTCAGAAATGGGCACCATCCGCCGTGTCTACTGTAGCAAGGCGGGGGCTGTTTGGGTTGAATACCTAGGCAGCACCACCCTCTACGAGGTGGCCCGCGGCCTCCTCTTCCCCACCCCCAAGGCTGCCAAGGAGCATGTTGAGGATGCTCGAAAGGGGGAGGGGAAGCCCAAACCCAAACCCTTGGGCCAAACTGACCCAAAGACCAACGAACCGGCTGATCCCAAGACTAACCCCCCAACTGACCCCAGTCAGAAGCCAACCCCAACCCTACCATCACATCCCCTGACCCCACCCAACAAAATGCCCCATTGTTGGACCCCAAGACGCGGTCCCAAGAGGAATAAGGGGCCACCTACAGGTGCCCACAGCCTGTGGCAATAGACAGAAACTGGCCATGGTGGCCATGGAAGACAGACTTGATGATTTATAGAGGTATTCTCTGCGTTCTTCTGCTTTTGTAGGGAGGGCTAATTTCTGCAAACCACAGTTAATATTGAGGAGGTTAATATTAATGTCGGCGGCTGATTAACTTTTAATATTTGAAAAAATAATTCACAAAATTAAAATCAAAAATTAAAGACGAGGACCATTTTAACATATGTTTACATTCATGCCGGTAAACCCCCCCAACCCCGGTGAAAATGACACCTAAATGCGTATACCACCCCATGGGGGTAGTAATTTTCCCTAGTGACCCCCTAAACCCCATCAAAAAAATGTCAACTTTGGGTTAACGTGTTCAATTTTGGGCAAAAAATTAGACCATATCGGTTTTAACATACCGGTAGGTTTCTAGGGTGGGGCTGCCATGGTAAGGCATGGATTGGGCCAGAGTCTGGAGGGAATGGGTCAGGGCATGGCACTGCCCAGGCGCTGGTGTAGTGGATCGGACCATTGTCAGAGCTCCAAAGTGGGAGCCCAAGAACGCCGGGTCGCCATTGTCCCCCTTGCCAGCGCCCATGAAGATCAGTCCGAATAGCAGGTTGAGGATGATGGTCAAAATGAAGCGCCCTAGGAACGCTGTGCGGTCTCTCGCAAGCCGCTGGAGTTCCCGGATCAACAGCATCAGCAGCTGCTTGCAGAAGCCTGCATGACCAGCCTGAGGAGTCGACGCAGGTGTCTGTACCCCTCCTCAGTGCTTCACCCTGAGGCCCAGTGCATGGAGTGCACAACGTGCAAAGTGAACAGTGTGCAGCACGTGCAGTGCACAATGTGCAGTGTCAGGCCTGCGCTGAAAGAGGGGGTGGGGGGGGAGTAACTGCAAGCCACGCTCCAACCGCCTCCTTCCAACTCCAGCTGTGGCTGCAACGGTTTTGCAACCGCCGCCCCTGCTCCCCAACTGCTTTCCCAACCGTGGCAAACCGGTTTCACAAGCGTTGGCTGCACTGTCCTGTGGCCTCCCTCTCCTTCAGGCGCAGGCCAGCGCAGAGTGCAAAGCGCACAATGCACAGTGTGCAGGGTGCAGCAGCGGCAGTGTCATGGTGGACTGTGTGCTGGTCTGCAGTGTGCAGCGTACCATGCGCAGTGTGCAGAGTGCGCACTGCACAGTGTACAGAGGGCCCTTCCCCACTGGCACGGTCACACACTCGGACTTAAGGACAGTCAGGTGTGTGTATGGCAAGGGGGGTAGACCATAAAGATGGAGTAGGTTTGCCAGTTGGTACTTCTGGTTTCACACTTCAACTAGTGTCTGGCCCAAAGTGTGGACTGCGTCCATGCATTCGGAATGCAGCAGCCCCGCCTTCAGAATGCGGCAGCACCAAAGGCAAAGTACAAATTAAGTGTCAGTGGGGAGTTGGGAGAGGGGGGTTTAGGGAGCCCACTTTCTGGTACCCCCACCCCTCAAAGGGCTCCCATGATTGCTGACAGGGCCAGTCAAAGGGGTTCCACGAGGGGGGGGGGGGGGGCATGACGCCAGCAGTGCCAAGTGGCCTCTCACCACCTAGTGCCAGGGGGGGGGGGGGGGCTGGCGGTCTGTGATGAACTGCACCGAACCCCTGCAACCAGCCTCACAAAGCTTCATTGGACCTTCATACCATGGGGGTTGGGGGCAAGAGAAAAAAACTTTCTGCCCTTGCTGTGTGCATTTTTTCCGTGCACTTCTTCAACCAAAGTCACTACCCAACCCCTGGCGGAACAAGTGCCGACGAGACAAATCCCCTCCCCCCTACCCCCACGTCCCCCTGACCCTGGGATCAGCGGCATTGGTGAACTGAGTGTGGGGGTCCGGTGTTCCTCAGGAAGCAAAGAGACCAGAAAAGGGAAGGTCTCTTCACAGAAGAGGACCTGAAAGATTTTTCTTCAAGGAGAAAAGATTTGATAGGGGCACATCCCCCGTCTTCATAATGCTATACCATAAGAATCATCATCGGTTCCCCACCCCCCTTTGTGCAACTGCTGGGCCCGAAGGGCGGTTGTCGTACAATACCCGTGCCGGGACCACTTGCTCTTGGAGCCAGTCCTATAGGTCCAATGGGGCCAGTTGACAGTGGTTCCAAAACTGTCCGGCAGGACAAATGAATGGGGACGGCAGAGCATTCATGTGAGGTCCACTTGCAGCTCGTCCTGCATAGTGGCGCCCACTCTCACCATGAATTCTGTGATCCAGTGGGACAGGGTCACCACGATGTTGATGGTGGCCTTGGGGGCTAGGCGTGCCGCATGCAAGGCATGGGCATACCAATGGTGGATGCCGTCACTAGTGTCCGTGCTCGTGGTATGTGCATAGGGCACCCGTGGCCGACTGCAAGTAGGGGACAGCCTAGTACACCCCCTCTTGCTCCTCAATCGCGCAAATGCTCTAGAAGAGGGCCATGGCTTTCCCTTCATGGGATGTTCCCACGCAAGAGGCCACCCAGGCACTGTATTGGCCTAGTGTGTGCTCAGACACCACGGCCATGGCCATTCCTACAAGGGTGATCGCCGTATCTGTTGCCACAATGGTCCCCTATATTGTGGCTAGCTACAGCACCTCATGGAACCATATTCTCGGCTCCATGCGAGTCTGCAAGGAATGGGGCGCAACCCTAGGCCCTTGGTACGGGGGCAGTGCTGCATTTGCACCAAAATGTTCCTACAAAAGGTGCAGAGTGCGGGTCCAGCTCCGAGGGCAGGGCCTCTACCACGTGAAGGGCCATGTAGAGGGGCCCTATGTTGGGGTGTCCCTGGCAGTTGTGTGTCAGGCACTTCGCCACGTAGCGCAATGGGGCTTCTACACTGCCGTGAGAATGATCCACGGGCAGGGCAGCAGCGTGCCCAAGACCGTAATCACAAGTTGTGGTGACCGGGACACCCATTCCTAGTCTCTCCAGCGGGCTGCCCCTAGTGCCATACCATCATAGGGCCTTCCGTACCACACCATCGTGCCGCACTAAGCGTGGACACCACGCATGCAAGTGGGGGGTCGGGGCTCCTCTTGAATTTGGATCCCTAGGAGGGTCACTAGGAGCCTATGCAAGTGGGTGTCACTCAGGAGGTCCTTGAGGGGCTGTTTGCACACTGGAAGGAATGCCACGGTCCACTGTAGCGCACCCATAACATCCTGCACAGCCGTGGTGACTTGGACCGCGGCCGTGCTGGCGCACAACCGTCTCCCAGGTGGTCTTGGCCTCCTGGCCCCCGAGAAGCACCATGACGTGATATGGTCGTATGACCAACATTTAGGGGCTTGCTGCCGTTGCGGCGGTCATGGCCCCGGGTCATGCCTCGCCGCTGCCCTCACCTGTTGTGTACCCTGCAAATGCATCAATGCCCTGATCGCCGACATGTTGCAGGGGCAGTAAGAAAATTTTTGGTCCTGGCAAACGAAGGGGGCCGGGGGCGGTGAATCTGAGGCTGACCCCTTGCACACTAGCGCCGTGGACCTTCCATGTGCCTTTGAAAGATGATCCTTCGTCGATTCTAGACCGCCGACTAGGACCATTGGTCAGTCACGATAGAGTCCGGCGCCGAAGGCGCCGAAATTGGACTTTGATTGGCCCTTGCCCTCCTGAGCATCTGAGCATGAGGCCCACCCTCCTGCGCCCTGCGCAACGGGGGCAGGGCGAGAGGGACAGTCAATCTCCTCGCCCACCGGCATTGCAACCCGCCTGACACTGGCGGCGTGGGCCTGGACGTGGCAACACCGAACACGCAAGGGCCCCCAGCCGAAGGACTGGAGGGAGTGCCATACGTTGTCGCGTGTCTTTTTGAAGGGCTGGCCCAAGCTGACGGGGGATTGAGCACTGCTGGGTGGCGTCGGGAACAGACCCTGGGCCTCCAGCTCGGCAACCGGGTGCTTCTGGCACACTGACATCACGAAGTCGGCGGTGTTGTAGCCAAAACCTGGGCAGAGAAACCTGGGCAATGGGATGCATGTCAATGAATGACTGCCGTCACCCACTATCATCAACAGCTCTGGTGAAGAGCCTTTGCTAACGTTTCAGTGAACACACGCGGCCCTGAGCAGTCCTGTTGGCTGTGTTGACCAACCACACAGAGAAACATTGTGAACTAGCCCCAGGTGGCACATTAGTCCTCCTTATGCACAACCAGTCGTGCGGGCTTGGCTGTCTGAACAGTGGCGTGCGCGTCAGCTGAAAGTTGTAATGTGGGGCCACATGCATTGATCTCCAAGGGGGCTTTGGGTATGTTGGGGTGACCATATGGGCATGCTTGCCCTTGGCTACCCATGCAGAACCACCTGCACCTCCATAGCTGTCACCCTGTACCGGTGCCAATTCGCACCAATTTGTGGGCGGGTATTGCTATGCCAGATGGACTTGGCAATCACGTTTCCTTCCGTACCTTTTCTTCTGCTCATCAGTGGCGGGGATCCCAGGTCGCAGATCACTCCCCCGTATGGGCCCAAACTCGTGACGACTGAGCTGTTTTCGGGCCGATATGCGCAGAGGAATGCCTCTGAAACACATAGGTAAATAGAACCTTTTCCGGGTGATGGAGGGAACGAGAGGGTTGTGAACGACCTGGTGCCCTTGTTCTGTCCTCATTGTTGCTAAATAATCACCCCAAACCTGGTGCAAGTCGTCTCACAGATCGCCGCCGAAAGGTGACTGGGCCATTTTTTGGGCCTCTGCATACAGAAACAAGGGTTTTGGTGATTGTTTGCTGACAATATGGGCACATATAAGGCTATGGGGACCAGGTAGCACCTCTTACCCCCCATCGCTGCTTCACAAAACAAAGTTTTCCACCTCAACTCCGCAGGTGCCTACAGCGTCAGGGATCCATCCATGGCATAGTTTAGTGCTGGGGTCACGTCAAGAACAACACGGCCAATAGCAAACAGGTCAAAAGCAACATGCACAGTCCTGTGTGCACACGTGGGGACGCATCTAACCTCAATCACCAGATGTTGCCTTGGATTCATTTCAGAGCCACATGATATGTGCGCCTGCGCTTATCACCGTGTTGCCTTGGGTTGGAGGCTGGGGGCACCACTAACAACAGACAGGGGGCGTTCCATATCGGCGTGCCGGTCTGCCGAGCCACCTTGCTCCTGAGTCCTATACCGCTGCTCCCGTGTGACGGTTTGGATGGTGTTGCCGGTTTGCACCGGTGCGCGTCGGGCAAGTGGGGACAACCCGTGGTTCGTAAAATATGCCGAGACCCCCGTCAGGGGGCCCTCGTAGCAAATGCGGCCTGCGCACATCAGGATCAGGTTGCTGAAGAGGTGGAACACTTCAGAAGAGGGCTGGTGGATCGTGCAGAGGATGGTGCAGTTGTCCTTGGCCACCCGCTGCAGCAGCAGCACAAGGTTCTCCGCGGAGAAAGAGTCGAGGCCGGAGGTGGGCTCATCGAGGAACAGCAGCTGGGGATTTGTGATGATCTCCACCCCAACAGACACACGCTTCTTCTGGCCGCCGGATATGCCTGCAAGATTGACCGCGTGGAACACTGGGCATGGGAACATAAAGAGAGGCCTGAGTGTGGACAACAACAGTGTGAGGCACAACTGCAGTTGCTGTGCTTACCGGGGGGGTGGGGCTGGGGGGTCAGACAATGGGAACCTTCCTCCTTGCGGTGGTGCTCAAATCACATGCAGTGTACTGAAATCTTGGGTCAATTAATTACTGTTCATTAATTGGAGTCTGCACCAGAACTTGGGTGCTCAAATTACATGCTGTGCGCTGAAGTCTGGTGCAGATTAAATTCTATTGCCTTCGGCAAGTCCACCTCGCAGAGAATCTACTCCAAGCAACACACACACAAAATAGGGAAAAAACGACATAAACACGGCCTAAAACATGCTTTACATAGCTTGGATGGTCATTTTAGGTGATCACGGTATCAGAAAAATAAGTTTCGAAAACTTCGATTTTTGAGCTGCCCAGGGTGAAAAACTGCAGAAGCAGGTTGTGTACCCATCCCTTGGGAGACCCCGTGCGGTGACACGTGGGTGTGTCAAGTGGTGATTGCGCTCAGGGAAATTGCGCAAGCAACAGCATGCACAGCCAAAAAGAGATCAAGGCTGATCACAAACCAGAATGTCCGGTCCTAGGCGCCTTTCGCCAATGTTTGTGGAGAGCAGTAGCACCTGCAAACCTGCAGCATGTACACAGAGAATGCCCGCTCAGACTGGGCCAGCCATGCCATGAACACAGGCGTTACTCCCGTATCCGTTGTGGTGGTATGTCACGTGTAGAAATGCTGCTTGCCAACTGATCCATACATCCTCTGCCTCCCTCCCTCCTTCCTTTGCAGGTGCACTAGTGGCAAACTGTTTGGCAACGGCATCTGAGTACGTGCCAAGGTAATAAAGCGTGCAAGATGCAATGCAGCATGGGAGGGGACCCAAGCACTCTGGGAGGGACCCTGGTGCTGCGCAGGATGAAATGAGAGGGGACCCAAGAACCTCGATACAGCATGGGAGGGGACCCCAAGGACCCCCGTGTTGCACAAGATGTGAAACAGGGGCTCTTCAACCTCCCCTCATATATGCCCACCACCATTGCCCACTCAGCACCAACACAAACCTTTTTTCAAACCGCCGCCAATCAAGGTGTCGGCACAATCCTTCGTGGGGTCCGGGGGGCTACTAAGGAGCCCCAAGTCAATCAACAAGTTGGTCACGCTTTCTTTGATCACAGATTTGTGCGTTGAACGGGGCAAACGGAGGGTTGCCGAGAACATCAAGGCTTCTCGAGGGGTAGCCGTGGCCTGCCAATACATAGGCATGCACAAACGAATAAGCACACGTGCACACGGGCACACACCGAGTTCTTTAGGGGTTGTACAATTGAGGCCGCACTGTATTGAGGGGGGAAATTAGGAGAAAAATGGTTGCGAAATCTGACAGCAAGCGGCCGTCTGCCCATGTCCCTCCTACAATGCAAAGTGGAGTTGCTGCGGTCGGTGGATTGCACACATCCTTGGTTTTCCCCCCTTCCCCGCTCCCTCCGCGGTGGCAACAACCATTGCCGCTGTTGCATTCGTTACATGTGGTTGCTCAAGAAGTAACGCCAGGCACATAAACTTCGATGATTTTGGTAGGAGCTCTAGCTCTGCACGAACTTACCTACGTTACACTACTCCGGAATGTTGGGGAGCTACAGTGCCCTCTTAAAAAATTTTGCTTTCGAAAAATTTCACCCTACCGTCTTTCAAAAAGACGCCCCTTGTTGTTTCAGGGACCAATAAACAAAACGGGCAGAGAAAAAGGTATCCTCCCCCGCGCAGAGATTCGAACCCTGGTTGCCCGAGTGATCCAGCGGGAGTGCTAACCACTGCACTACGCGGAGGTGCTGAGAACCGTGCCCTGCCCTGCCGTCCCAAACCGGGGGGATGTTAGGAGTTGTTACCATCATTTCCACTTGCTAGGACCCAAGGGAAAATGAAAAAAAAGAAATGAAAAATCTGCTGCGGACGGGTGTCGTCTTTTTGAAAGAGGGTCTCATGACTCTTTTTGACGGGAATGGCCTGTGTAACGGTGTGTAGTGGTAGCACACAGCTTCCTAACGATGCAGCCCGGGTTTACCTGCCAACCGTGGCTGAAGCTGGGGCAAGGGTGATCTGGCACTCCCATCGGGGACACCCGTCGCAAAGTCTGCCTGAACCTGAAGTGACGACACCCGTCCGCAGCAGATTTTTCATTTCTTTTTTTTCATTTTCCCTTGGGTCCTAGAAAGTGGAAATGATGGTAACAACTCCTAACATCCCCCCGGTTTGGGACGGCAGGGCAGGGCATGGTTCTCAGCACCTCCGCGTAGTGCAGTGGTTAGCACTCCCGCTGGATCACTCGGGCAACCAGGGTTCGAATCCCTGCGCGGGGGAGGATACCTTTTTCTCTGCCCGTTTTGTTTATTGGTCCCTGAAACAACAAGGGGCGTCTTTTTGAAAGAGGGTCTCATGACTCTTTTTGACGGGAATGGCCTGTGTAACGGTGTGTAGTGGTAGCACACAGCTTCCTAACGATGCAGCCCGGGTTTACCTGCCAACCGTGGCTGAAGCTGGGGCAAGAGTGATCTGGCACTCCCATCGGGGACAGCCGTCGCAAAGTCTGCCTGAACCTGAAGTGACGGCCCCTTGTTGTTTCAGGGACCAATAAACAAAACGGGCAGAGAAAAAGGTATCCTCCCCCGCGCAGGGATTCGAACCCTGGTTGCCCGAGTGATCCAGCGGGAGTGCTAACCACTGCACTACGCGGAGGTGCTGAGAACCATGCCCTGCCCTGCCGTCCCAAACCGGGGGGATGTTAGGAGTTGTTACCATCATTTCCACTTTCTAGGACCCAAGGGAAAATGAAAAAAAAGAAATGAAAAATCTGCTGCGGACGGGTGTCGTCACTTCAGGTTCAGGCAGACTTTGCGACGGGTGTCCCCGATGGGAGTGCCAGATCACCCTTGCCCCAGCTTCAGCCACGGTTGGCAGGTAAACCCGGGCTGCATCGTTAGGAAGCTGTGTGCTACCACTACACACCGTTACACAGGCCATTCCCGTCAAAAAGAGTCATGAGACCCTCTTTCAAAAAGACGCCCACATCCTTGACGAGCGTGCGGGCACAGTGCTCCCCCCTTTCGGTGCCCATGTCGTGATGGGCGTTTGAGCTGCAAGGAATGGGGTGTGAACCATCAATTAATCCTCTTGCATTACGTAGGCAATATTCTCACGATAGTTCACCGGATCAATTCGCTGGCCATCAATGCTGACAACACCATGGATCTTGGTTTGAGCCCCTGATGAGGATCGACCCGCAAGCACATTGAGAAGTGAACTTTTGCCTGCCCCAGACGCTCCCATTATCGCACACAGCTCTCCTGCCGGGACCTTGCCATAGCAATTGTCAAGGCTGATCTTTTCCTTCACCTGAAAAGTAGTATAAAGGAAAAAAAATAAAACCTTGGAATTTCAATATGTCAACGCGTTCCATCACAGAGTGTGCTAGACAAGTCGAAGTAGGTTCGTTCATTGGGCTATGTTGCACCACAATGGGCGCTGAGGGCCCGTGTGCACCACCCGAAGGATTGGCACACTCAAGCTCATGCCGTTGCTCTTTACAGATCGAGACCCTTTGAGTCGGACAAACGAGTGCGGACACGATAGCACCTGGAAACAAAGGTCCGACCATTCCAAAGAACAAGGCATTGGGGTTCGCTTGACTCGAATAACGGGCGAAGCCCCGCCATCGGAATCCCTCATCGGAGGCTGAGAATAAGATAATGTGTGTATCCAGTGACCACCGGCAATCCAAAACCCAGTGAATCCGAACCCCAGTGGGTCGAAGGTAACCCCCCACACTACACCCTTGACAACCCCCAACGCAGATCGACGAGGATCGCGGATCGTAGGTCTCCACGCATTCAGAAAAACTTATCTCTCCTAAAACACCGAAACACCCCTCTTGGACACTGGTTCAAAACCTCATCGGAACAACAGTGAGGGCGTTGGATACAAGGGTCCCTCGGGTGAAGGAAGGGAATCACTTATCCCATGATGCACACTGATTTGAAATGAAACTAAAGTTCGATGAATGTCTGGTATTAGGAACAGAGAGGTGCAGAGCATGGCACTAAATGCAGTACGTGGCCTCGGGTGAAGGAAGGGAATCACTTATCCCATGATGCACACTGATTTGAAATGAAACTAAAGTTCGATGAATGTCTGGTATTAGGAACAGAGAGGTGCAGAGCATGGCACTAAATGCAGTACGTGGCGTTTTGAACGTTTCAGGGAATAAGGCGGGCCTGGTACTGCATTTTCTAGCCTGGCTTAAGGCCGACCATGGCCGATTTGAAAGATGCAAAATCACCGTCTTCACCTAAAATGGCCTTCATGGATTTGCCTTTTTCCAGTGATCCTTGACCATCCTTGGGGTCCCTTGATCATGGTGACTCGTTGGCTCCACTCCGTGGCTCCGTGCCATAACTTCAGCGTTTACCAGACTCATGCTCTAAGTCCTGAAGGCACCCTATGACCAATGGCCAGTTCACCGAAGGTTTACAAGCTGGTATTTCGAAATGCCAATTGCCATTCAACTGGGGCCCCGCTGTGGCCATAGGCAGTGGTAGTCGCTGCTCGACACCCGCGACTTTCCGGTTCGAGTTCAGCTTGTGCAAGGTCGCGCGTGTAGCAGTCCAACGGAGAAATTATCTTTTTGTTCCTGAAGATGCGTTTTTTATATCAAGCTGATCAGAATGTCTGTAGTTTTCATCGCTTCACACTAAATTTCCGCCGTCTGCTTGCTTTCTGGATGCCGGGTGATGTTTGTCTTATATTGTGTCCTCTATGTAGAGTTACTAGTTGGGCACTGTCAGTGCTTGTTAAGAGCTCCGTGGCCGCAACTTTTCAGATCTCCAAGTGAGTGATCTCCAGGTGAGAAGCCCAAGCAAGGCTACTTCGAGCCATTGAAGCCCCAATTTCACAAGACTTATCGTCCGAGGGACGGTGTCTACATGTGTTGTAAGGAGTGTTGGAAGAGTGCATGACCCGTGTAAGCACACGCCTCGCTTCAAAGGAAGTTAGGTACACAATGTATTGTAGGCTGCGGTTAGAGCACCTTCTGGAGGAGAATGGTCGGAAGCTGATGGTAAGATGTTGGCGCGCTTGTTGAATGCCTCTTTGGTCCCTAAGGACACGTCTTCTATTACGGTTGATGTTCTTAAGGGGGCCACCAAGTTGCTGCGCCGCAGACAGCCTGAGGTGGCTGATTTCTTGAGGTTGAATGTCAACCGGGACCAATTGTTGGCACAATTGGAGGAGTGGGTGGAGGACGCGGTTGTCATGTAAGGACCCCATGCTTTTGTTGTGCTTTTATGCCTTTTGCAAGGGAGGGAGGGGCGGTACTATGCGAGATTAGGGTTCATGGAGGTAGACAGGCGTGCAGAAAAGCAGATCGCAAAATGCCCAGAAATCGGCTCCGAAGACGCAGTCAGAGAGCCACGAGGAGGGCCCAAAACAGCCCTTTAACCATAGTGGCGCAAAAATTGGGTCCTAGGGATCGCAAAGCAACTTTCAGGGGGCTGTTTTGAGCCGTTAAGCCAAAGTTAGGGGGGGGCTGATTTGACTCCACGAAAAGCAGTGTTTCCAGCCTGCACAGGGCCATCCTGCGCAAGCTGAGTTTCAAACTGCACAACGTGTGAACTTCAGGCTATCTTGCTTCTGTAACTTCAATAAACCTGTGGAATGAGATTCACCTTCAGCCAGCTTTCTGATTGTTTGATCTCTCCTTCTGCTGAATATATCCAGCCAAGTCGGAATTAGGTACAGAGGAGTTGAGGTAGCCATTGATCGTGCTTCTGTGCCCTTCAGAGTGAAACATCCTTTGTTGTGTGTTCGTGCAATCCGCAGCCTGGCGCAGACTCGGCTTCGGGATGAAGCCTATATCCATACCGAAAACAAGAAGGATAGGAAAGATGGTTGGCACACCAGTGTGGATATTCCACACTCGGCTCACTGCATCGTCGTGGCCTCGTGCAATCTTCTGACTGGTCTCCATTGGCCCGTTCTTCAAGGACAATTTTTAGCTCCCCATGGATGCGTTATGGGATTCCATTATAGGGGGGTTCTATGTACTGAAAAAACGGCTTGTGGGCTCCAACCCACCAAGTAGTTCCTTTGGTCACAACGTGACAGTCTTGTGAAACCGCTCGAACCATGTATTGTCACAACCTCTCACGAATTTGTGGTGCGTGCGTGCCTGACTTGTTGCACCATGTGTATTCTATCTGAAAGGTGTTTGATATTCGAAACGCGCGCTCGCCTTGGTACATTTCACTTGTCCGAGGAGTTGTTGCGGTCACTTGTATTGTGGCATGTGTTGTGTGTGAAGACACGTTTGCCTTGACCGTTCGTATGATGTTGTGTCACAATTGCGCCGTGGAACTCCGTTTATGCCCCCAATTTCTTGTTAGGCGTTCATGCCAAGCTCATGCATGGATGCCATGTTTCGTTCGGAGGTTGAGCGCGAGCCGGTCATGCATTACGGTGAAGCCAACTATGGTTTCTCTCCAAGATTGCCCACGGCACACCGTCATGAGAAGGGCACGCTGCAACGATTCACACCGTTATGTGTGGCCGCAACGTTTGCGGTTTGTGCCTTTTTGGGTGCCACCGCATTACAGAAAGCCAACCCGTCCACTCGTGCACATGCAAGTAGCCCTCCCGCCGCAAGGCCGGTTGCGTCCACTTTCCACTCAAGGGGGCGAATGCCGCACTTAGAGGTGTGCGTTATTTGGTGGGTAAGATGTGTGCAATTGTGTGCAATGCCGAAGATATGTGCATTTCTCAGCGAAACCGTTGCAAAGATGTGAACTCGCGCACGTGCCACTTTAGCAACTTTTTTGGCTTTGTTCCTTGCCGTAGTTGTGCCTCACTTGTATTCGCGAAGGGGAGATGCATTCATTCAATCATGAGCGGCTTGAGCCCCAGCTTGGACAAGTCCGCGTGAGTTCATTGAGGAAAGGGAGGCATTGGTTGTAACGAGAAGGTTGACCCCGACTCCAAAGATCAATATGAAAAAGAGCAGACATCTCGTCATGTACTCGACATTCCTTGCACGGACAGTGCAGGCACAAATTACAGCACATAAGCCACCTTTTGCAGCAACAGGTTGCACCCATATCAGGACCCTAATAAAAATGCACCACAACTGTATCTGTTGCTCACCCATGGGCAGCACTATGCAACCGTGGCGGTGGTAGCCGAGCTATGTATTGCACGGTGCAAGATCAACGTACGGACTGACTTTCAGTCGAACTAGACGAAATGCATGTCCGCACAACTCTGTCTTGTGCCGGGAGCACTTCCGTCGTGCCGGGACCCTTTTTTTGTTCCTTTTGTTATCACCTCGTTTGCTGCCGATGTTCGTAGGAGCGGCCTCAAAAGTCTCTAGAAAGGCTTCGCGCCCCAACAGTGCAACCTCCGAGCTTGTGGAGCACGGCATCCGACGCCAACACCGGGTGTGCCTTGAGTCATGCGTGTGTGTTGCTTCTTGACGGGTTTTGCTCTTTTGGGGCACCTTCCGCTCACCTTTTGGTACCCAATGCCCGCAGGCCTCGTTGATTTGTATCTCTTGGACGTTCCCACTGCATCCATGAATGCCGAATCCTTACGGAAAAGGGAAGCACAAGTGATCCAGTGGCACCAATTGATCCGTGGCAGAAGCATAGTTGATCCACGCCCACCGATGCCCCACTGCACAACAACGAAACGTACCCCGCGCCGTGCCCAAGGCGTGACCGCATCATGTTGATAATCTTCGGACATTCACCGGATAAGTTTGATGCATATTTTGGCCCCGCGCGTGGTTGCTGTTCTGGGTTCCGGATGGCGCAACACCTTTTTTACAGGCCGCAGGAGATGCTTGCCGCAGACGTGGACAAACCGCGAGGGCAACCATGGCAACTCCATTCTTTGCTCTTGCTCCCCTTCTTGGCAGCGGGAGGATGGATCGCTCATATTGCACGCTCTCGCAGCGGCCCGCGCCATGTGTTGATGTCTGCAGAGATGAGCGCCCCAAGTTGGCATGCGGTCGCTTACACAGGTGTGTTCAGCTAGCTCTCCAAGTGAGACCGGGCACATTCTCGCGACTCCCCCCAGACCGAACCGCGAGAATGCGCCCGCGAGAATGCCCCCCTGTCTGGGGGGAATCCCGAGAATGCGCCACGGTCTGGGCTCCACCGTAGCATGAAAGCGCACGAAGGCAAGCACCATCTTTGGCAATAACTCCAATTTTTCACCTCGAAATCTCTTCCTTGTTGGAAACCTCGCAAGGTTGCGAAACAAGCATCCCTGTGTATGTGGAAAGCGCCACAGACCCCCTCCCCCCTAGTCCAAGAGGTTCACTCCTTACTCAGTGGGCCAGATGTGCCCCTAGAAGTGATTTTTTGGTTGGTTCATCCCCCAACCTTTACCCTGGATTGAACACGCCCTCTGGAGGGGGTTCGCCCGCCAATGGGCCACTGGAGATCAATGTCCAAGCGAACAGCTTTCCTCTTCGTAGACCCTCCCAGCAAAGACTGGGGGCTAGGTTTCTCTCTGCGTGTCTCAGAGCGGCCCCCTATGTTCGGCCCCCATCTGTGGCGCACCAGTTTGCGGGCCAGCAAAGGCTGGCCATTGTAGGCAGCCCTTGTACCAGATTCTGGGAGAGCTTGGAATATGCATGGGCGATCATTTGGCGAGAGGATGTGTAAATACCATCAAACCATGGGGCCAACCTGGCAACGAATAGCCCCCCATTCTCTTGGTTTGCCAATTACAGCACCTATTCTTCGATGCGAACCAGGTCGGAGCCAGCTTTGTGGACCCCCGTAACCAATGGTGCAACGTTGATGCTATCTTCCATAGATTCCATAGATCCCCCCCTGGACAGCGGGTGTTTGCACTAAAGATTCGGTCGGTTTGGTGGATCTTTGTGAGTGGAGTGCCGCCGCCAATGCAGTGGCAACATTTGAGGGCTTCCATGGCCCTCCATGTGCCCTCTCGGTGCACATATGCTCAGTTGCCCCCAAAAGATCAACGATCCCTGTCCCAAACCCTGCTCGCAGTGGTGATGGTGCCTGCGCCCATTTCGCCATCCCAAAGTCCGCCACCGGCAGGGACCGTGGTGCATGGCGCTGAGGAAGATGTTGTACGGTTTGAGGTCCTGGTGGACCACCCTGCGCTGGCCTGGGTACCGCCCCAAGCAACCGCTTATTCCACTCGGTAACCGCTATTGGAGGAAAGGAGCGGACGGGAAAGGGGTGTTGGAGTACTCATTCATTTAGGGCCTGCGTTGATATCCCACACGCCCCACACCCCTTAGGGGATCAACGCAGGGGGTGTACTCATTGATTCAGGGCGTGCGTTGATATCCTACACCCCCCGCACACCCCAAGAGATCAGCGGGCCACCATGTGCGCGTGCAGAGGCGTTTGCATCGTGCCTGTGTGGTTGTGGGTGCGGGTGTTCTCTCTCTCTCTCTCTCTCTCTCTCTCTCTCTCTCTCTCTTTCGCTCTCTTTCTTTCGCTCTCTCTCTCTCTCTCTCTCTCTCTCTCTCTCTCTCTATCTCTCTCTCTATCTCTCTCTCTCTCTCTCTCTCTCTCTCTCGTGGTGTGTGCCTGCGTGTGTGCGACGCCCGCGCGCGCGCGTGTGTGTGTGACGCCCAAATTCATTGAAGCCAATGCATACCGTTCACTATCATACACCATGTCTCCCCGCAACCCCCCCAAAGTAGCCCAAGTCCGACCGCACCATCTGCACCCCCTTAGTTGCTGCCATTCATCTTCGAAAAGGGCCAGTTTTAGCCATTCTGTAAATCGGCGTTCCTCTATGAAATGGATTTGCTGAAGGCATTGGAATTGCTGAACCATATTTTGGAAACGAAAAACCATCGGGAGGGGGAACCTCTTCTGAAAGCAGCAGAAGCCACGCCTGCAACGCCCCCTCTTTGATTTTTTCTCAATCTGGGGCGGTTTTTTTTTTGGACAGGACGGGGCATCTACTACACGCATGTCGTCAGGTGCTGAAGATCGGGCAAATCGAAAGCGAGGCGCCGTAATAAAGAAGGAATCTGCAAAGCAGCAAGGTATCCACAATATGCACGGACCATGTTCAGCATCCCGAGGATTCGTTCTCAATCAAGCCGACAGCCGAGCCTCCGCCCCCCCCCCCCTCCTTTGACACAACCAGAACACGTTCGGACCCACAAGGGGTCGGGATGTGCACACCATGGCCTCGTGTCAAACCCCCGGGCCCGATGGTCCAAGCCCTACATTCAGTGCCTTGCCGGAAGAAAATTCTTGACCGCCTGGCAGGTGCTGTGGCGGTGCAGGTGCAGTGGAGAGGGAAGGGGAAAGTTCCAGGTCGCCCAGGGACGGCGAAGCTGGGGGGCTGAGGGGTGCAAAGGGAATCCTTTGCTCCTTGCTCCTCTGGCAGGTGGACAGCTGTAAAGGAGGAGCTGTGCCATGTGCAAGAGTGGCCATGGTGGCCTCTCCGTGTGCCCCGAACCTCTGCCCACCCCACACCGCCACACCAGTCATTGAGCCCGGAAATCCGTGTTCCCGATGGGCGTGCCGCAACTTGAACCAGCCACAACACAACACGTCAGGCTGCACGAAGGTTCTGTCGCTTATCGGCGAGACAGGCACGACATGCAGGATGGACAGAGCCAATGCCAGGGCATGTTCCACCCACACCACCATCACAGCGCCGCGGGGACAAGGCCCAAGCACGCGACTAGGACCTGACAGGACGGAAGAGGACTGCTGGTCTGGTGAAGGCTGCAAGCACAAGCAGATATGCATATTTGTCCATCAATTGCGGTGTGCACCACAACGGGACCTGTGTTCAGCCAGCCCCAACGCAGCACAACCCCCAAGTGGACCATCTGCAGCATAGTGCGCCCGGGGGAGAGTGCAAGCAGCCGAACCTCCGAGGGGGAGAATGGCTGGGTATGGGTCCGACTGCCGCCATGCTCTGGTCCACTGACCAAAAAGCAAAGTAACGATTGCAGAAGAATCTGGCCCCTCATTTCAACAGTGTACCAGATTGCCTCCCCTGGATGGGGTGCGCGGTGCACTCGCTAGCCGCGATGCTGGCTGCAGTTGCCGGTCGATTGGACTGATTGCAAGACCAATATGCCACCAATACGCTCAGGCATTTTGGCATATGCCGTGTCTACGATCAGGGAGGGGATTGGATGCATTTGCTGAAAATGCGGCCCCAGGCAGGAGTGCTGGGGCCTGGAGTATTGCGTTCACAGTTATTGTGTTCAAGTCATCACACAAGGCATGGTTGAGCCCTCCCTCCATTTGTGTACGCGCATCCACGCTGAGTGGAGCTTGGCAGTATGTGCTGCACTGCGCATTTGTTGAGGGTTGTCAGTGTCCAATCGTGCCTGCACCTGACACCCATTTACACACCGACCAATTTTGCAGCGAAGAACGCTGACGCCAAGCCTTCGCCAAGTGAAGCCAGTGCCTTTGATCCGATGAATGAGGTGCCCCATTTGATCTGCCCATGTGCCGTGGCATCCGCTGTGTGCCCATTTGCGCCGCGGCGTGTTTCAGTTGCTGATTAGGGACCAGTGAAACCGCTGCTCCATGGGCAGTGGGGGCTGATAAATCCCATCCCGAAGGGTCCATTTTCAGAAGAGAACGTATCTTCACAGGAGCCAAGGTGACTCTCTTTTCGCGAGTTTTTGTCTTGTGGGTCTTCCAATGCTGCCCACATTCTTCTGGCAATATCAATGGTGACGCGTTGGACTGTTTGTGGGGTTGCTGCTGAAGGTCAACTCACGCGGATGCGTGACAGCTATGGGCACCACCATGGGTATTGTGTTGAGCTGGTCAACATACTCTCAGGCAATGATAATGTGAAATTTCGGTCTTTTTGCCGCGCACACTGGGCCCAAAAGGAGCATTTTTTTGTGATTTGTGTCATAGCATCTGTTGTGTACGACACGGCATCCATGCAAAACAAAAGACTGGCTGCACCCTGCCGAGCCAGGGCTGTGGCACGTGTGCTCTGGCTGGTAGTCAGCAAACCAATCCCGCATGAAAGGCTTCACGTAAATGGGAGACCTATGATGAAACAGTCGTACGGGAAGAAGGGCAAGTAGTTTTCGAATTTGCAGACCTGAATCAGTGGATGCCAGCGGTGGAGCCATGGGACTGATCCCTTCATTCACACTTGCTTGAGGTTGCTCACCTCGTCGGTGCCGTTGTGCCCCATTTGGCGTTGGGAAGAGGCGTGCGACAGCATTCAAAGGCTTTCCACCTGCGGTGGGACCACCCGGAGCGATGTGCGTGCACCATGTTTTTCTGCGATGTCCAGGGCGGAGATGAAGACTTGAATTTGTGGGAGGAAGTTACTGCTGCAACGCGAGTTTTGCCCGTTGCACTTCCGGCAGCTGCAATATTGGCTCATTACCCTGCATGGGCCTATTTTGTCTCCCAGGTGTCTGGCTGGCATGCCCGAACAACCAGGGATCAGGATTGGAGTGCTGTGCATTCCTTGCATCTCGCCCCGCAACGGCCAGGCGCTTTGTAGCGTGGCCTCCCTGTATCATCAGCCATTTGGGATGGCGGTCGGGCCATTGAAAGCCTATGCACACTGCCGCTGTCTTGATCGAATAACACCCACCCACACCCACACCCACATTATGACGCAGGGGCAGGTAAAATTCAGGGTGTGAGGTATCTTGCCTGCCAATTTTTTGTTGTTATTGGTATTGTTGTTGATGTTGGGGTTGAATTGGTGGCCGTTCAATATAATATCCCCCCCTTTTCGCTTCGCTCATTTTAATTAGGTCTCACCCCCCCCCCTCCCCCCCAAGGGCACAGGGCAGGACAGACCGCGCTCGCCGAAAATGGTGCAGGGCGCAAAGGGAGGCAAAGGAAAGGACAAAAGGGAAAGAATCATTGTGGTTGTTAGAAGCCCCTGTCAGGAAAATAATCCTGCAGATGCACACACCAAGTGTACATCTGTACACACACCAAGTGCACAAGTCAGTGCTGGAGTCGGTAAACCCCGCATGGACTCGGAGTGTGCATCTGGATGCCCCTGGTCAACGGCACGGGCAACAAGGACAAGTCATCCGGGGGCTCCGTTGACACAACCAAAACACTTTCGGACCCACAGAGGGTCGGAATGTACGACGGCGAGAGAGGCCAAGAGGCGCCGCCAAAGGCAAGCAAACCAACTCCATGGCCTCGTGCCAACCCCCCCCCCTTTCGCCGGGCCATATTGAATGTCAGGGAGTACTTAGTATTTCATTGTGCAGACACTGGTCTGCACAATGAATGACTGTGATATGCAGTTTGAAGTGCATGGGACCGTTTGTGGATTGGCGCATTGAAAATATCAAGCAATGCTGCGGTGCAAAGGGACCATGGCCCTTCGGTTTGGGCTTTGGTTTGGACCTGGCCACAGGACCTGGGGCTGGACAAATTTGCAGTCCAAACCCCTCATTTCAGCTGTAGTTGGGTCAAAGCATCCCAGTTTCTTCACAATTGCTGGGTTACCAAGTTTCGTCCAGCATGCAGGGCCCGTGGGCCAAACAATACCGCAGTGCAATGAGCACCTGGTACGATTTGTAGCCTGTGTGCATCATGGCCTCCGCATTTCTGTCCTTGAAATGGTGTATGCTGCATATATGCATGTGCCACTCTGTCAGCGTTCTTGGTTTTTGAAACGCAAGGCCATTTCTGGCAGCATGTCACATAAGTGTCATACAGCCACGGGAGCATGAGTTGCGCACGTGGTGCTGGCTGCGAACAGGTAACACCTCAAACCATGGATGGCAGTGGGTCTCAATGTCATCCTGTCTATCAGAATTCAGGTCTTCCGCTTCAGCGCCACTTGCGGGTTGAGTACTCATCAGTGGTCACTGTCACTCATTGTGTTTCCAGCAAAGACAAAGACACCTCTCTGTATGTGACAATTGATCAGGAAGAAACGGCACAACGCATTCACCAGCAATGGACCGGCATGGAAACAAGTCACCAAAGAAGCAATGGCCCGCATCATTTGTTTGGTGGCATTTCATTTAATGCTGCCTCAGGTGGATCCTGAATACTTTGGCTCCCACGACACCAGCCGGTGAGGGGTCGCAGTTCATTTTGGGCCTATGACAGTGTTCTTACTCCATACCATACCATTCCACGTATTTTGTTCATTGACGGACAAGTTTTGGCCATGAATTGTTAACTCTTCAGTCTGTTGGTGAGTTGGGGGGGCGTTGTCAATTTTTCTGATTTTGGTTGGGTACTTGTTTTGGTCCAACTAAAAAGAAGCTCGATTTTCGCTCTTACAACATTCTTTAGACCACTCTTCAACTGTTTTGCTGTTTTCAGTGGTTCTCACTGTGTTATTGGTGAGTTTGCTGCTCAAATACCCAATTTCCCAATGGAAAAAGGTTTTTTTCCTATGAGCGACGCATGCTTACACACAGCGCAAAACCATTTTCAAACAAACCCCGCTGCCAGTCATTCAGAGGGTATCTCCATGTGACCTTGCACAGTGAAGTGCAAATTTCCTGTTGGGGCTCAGATTTATCCACCCAGAGACCCAGAGAAATTTTCTCACGGCACTTTGCCGCACAGGATTGTATGCAATGCCATGTATGGCTCCAGTGTGTTTTCCGGTGAGGCAGTGTATTGATTCCTTGCGGGAAGCGGGGCTCAGCTGAGTGCAATGGGATGGGATGGAAATGGATCGGATGGTGCACCATACCGGAATACTGAGGCCGGTTGGTACCTCCTGTTGTGCAGGAGGTACCAACCGGCCTTTTGGCCATTACATGTGGAGTTTCAGCTGAGTTCAGCCCTCAAGCACATCCTGAACCATCGCCTTATCCATCCTAGTATCAACAGCTGAAAGCGGGGGCCAGTGAGGAGGATTTTGAGGCAATCAAGGCGTTCTGGATCTTATTTGCCACGACCCATCCGCTTGTGAAGCCTGTTTTGTGGCTTGCCGAGGTCTGCCCTTCCTACCGACTGTCTGTGCTTTGAACTGGCCAATCTAGCACACATAAAGAGTTGTTTTGCACCTCTCGCTTCCATCCCTCTGATGAGGGTGTGTTACAAACATTGATACCATCAAGAGCGAGATAGAATTGCGTTGTGCATCCTGCCGCCACCTGCAGAGAGGCATCCATACAGGCGTCTAATGAGGGTCTTCCCCCTTCTGACACAACACAACACAATGCACCACAACATGATGCAACACACCGCAGCCCAAAGCGTTGCAACGCATCACAACGCAACGCAACACGACACACCGCACCACACCATAACACAACCCCCACGGCCGCCCAGGGGCGCGTACCTCACCGTGGTGTGGGGGTGAAACTAGGGTGGCAGTGGGTCGCGCCCCTAGGCCAACACGCAACCTGGGGGGGCGGCAATGCCCCGGTTTTTGGTGTCTTCCCCTCCGCCGGCCATCACGGAGGAGTCTCCCCCCTGCCGTGATGGGTTGGGATGGGCTCCGCCAGCGGGGTGGCCACCTGGGCCTTTGGGCTGCTCACTGGACTCTCCACGGCCCCTTTTGTTTGTCTCCCTCCCTCCCTACACCCCTCCTCTCAACATCTCCAAAAGAACCGAAGAATTACCCCAAGACCCTCGCCAGGGTCCCACAAACTCCGAAGGGGGGCGGCCCTGATAGGGGTGTCCCACGGCGCGCCAATCCAGCGCAGCAGTGGCAGCCGATCGCCGCCGCCAGGCCAGGACTCCGTCCCGACCCCAACAGAGGGACTGAGGGGCAGAAGGAGGTGCACCCTGAACCTCCCTGCAAGGAGTGAAGTCGGAATGGAAATTGGGTGTTTGGTAGTTAATTGTTCGGCGGCTGGTGCCAGTCCAGGGGACTCGCATCAGTCGCGACCTTGAGCGGGGGCGGGTGGTTGGCTAGCGCAGGCGTTCTGTCTTACTACAGGCTCGGGGGCGCATCCATTGGGTTCGGGCTTGGATCCGGAAACGGGAGTGGGGAAGGGGTAAACAGAACCAGAAAAACAAACCGGAACCCAACGGGTATGCTCCCCAGCCTGTAGGCACATCCGTGCCCCCCCCCCCCCCCGCGTGGCCCGCGGGATCACCCAGAATGGGGGCAGAGCATAGCAGCAGATGGTTCCTGGTGCCCCTGACGACAGTTGGCGGGCATCTGACGGCGGTTTGAGGGTGCTTTGAAAGCAGACCGATTTTGAGCCGGAATTCAAGGATGGATTTCATGGCGACCTCTTGTTGTCCTTCAGCTCGTCGACAAGTTTCCAGGCCCGACAGTTGTAGGCACTCCCATCGCCGGCCTCGCTTTTTCCACCCTGCTGTTCACGGCTTTGTCCAAGAACAAGGCGGTCGCCAACACTGTCACTGGGGTTGTGCTGGCCGTGGCCCTGGACTACGTTGGGAATGGAGTTTCAGGCATGAACAAGATTGGGGATTACGACCTGGCCCTCAACGATGGGGTTCTGGGGTGCCCCACGTATGAACAGGTTCGACAGCCGTCGATGGATGCGTTCGACCTGAAGAAATACGGCGGCCTGTGGTACGAAGTGGCTTTCCATGATTACACGCAGTTCAAGGAGGTGTGGAGCGGGGGCCTAGGCTGAGCAGGACATTTGGGGTCTGGGGCCTAGGGCCGCGGGGCGGCGGCGGGGGGGAGGGACGTTGGGCTCCCTGCACATCCCATCCCCAGACAATCTCTCGCCTTGCAGAGACATGCGGTGCGGCTGTTTTGCCTTTGCACCACACGTGCATATGCATCACCTGTCCTTGCTCGTGCTTTGCGGAGACCTGCAGTGGATTGGGTTGCCTCTGCGACGCTGCTTGGCACGCCTTTGCTCCAACCTTCACTGTTCAGAGAGGCGCCTTGGGTGTTTATTTTGGCCACTGATGAGCCGTCTTTTCTGCTTTCTGTGCTGACGCGTGCTTGCACCCTGTCATAGGCATTCACAGCCTAGGGCATTCGGATGAGAGGTTTTGTCAGGCCTGATGTCAGGAAATGACTATGAGAGTTTCCCAAACTGGTCGCGGAAATTTGCCTCAAATTTTGCAAGCAACCGGCCCTTGCCCCAGTGCATTCGGCGTTGTTTTTTCAGCAAATTCTGTTCCATGCATTTTCCCAATGGGGGGGGGGCAGACACGGGGGGAATGTAGCTCAGCATGGCGGCAGCATTCGTGCATACCGCTGCCGAACTACATCAGACACCAGTGCCCCTCCCACGGGCCACCACGTCGCCCTTCCTGTGCAACAGAACGGTGCCTAAGGTCCACTCTGTCTTTTGTATTGCTCGCCCCGGTCTGCAAACTGCATTTGACAGATTTCTCTCCGCAGGTCAGGTTGAATGTTGAGGAGGAGGTTGCGGGGATTTCAGGCTGGGTGTGGTTTTGCCATGGACCACCAACCACCGCAAGCGCCACTGCACCTGCCATCCCTGCCCCTCTCCCCATCCCTCCAAGCGGGTAACTTCCCCTGAGTGAAGCCTGCGGCCATGTACAACTCTGGAGCGATCCGAAAAGCTCCGAAGGCACCCACAGGCAGCCACCACGGCCCCACCCGCATGCAAACGACGCCAAGGGAACAGTGCGCACCTAGACCCTCCCTTCCACCCCTCCACCTATCCGCAAGAACCACAGTACAATCGCTGAAATAGCTGGAACGGCAACTTGGTGTACTGCCCCCACTACTCCCAGCCACTGATAGCCGACCCGGATGCCTGGGAGGACGTACGTACAGGTGGTTAGCTGTCGCCACCATGGAAACCGAAGTACTGATGCGAGGGAGTTCCTGCACGCAGTCAGGGGGCACTACTTGTGATTTTTTGCCTTTGTCCACCGGGCTTCGTTTATAGGTTTATAGATCCATAGCTCAAGTATAAGTTTGGGGAGGGGGGGGTATGGCACCAGTCGTCGATCAGCTGCTCTGACGGGTCCCATGCACTTCATGGCGGGCGTGAGGCATTACGTTCACGATTGCTTTTGGTGCGCACTGTAACCGCACACACTACACAGCATCTTTGAACGCCACAGCAACAAACACGACCGCATGAATCATCCCCCAGGGTGTCGCTGTTCTCCCCTTGACCTGCCACTTTGGCAGGCAGGCGGGCCAGTCTCAGCCTGTGACAGCCACTACGCACTGTTGCCTGTCCACATATGGTACAACACGCACATACTGCGGTCCAAGGACCCAATCCCCATGGATGGCGCACAAGCACACCAAAAAAGCAATTAAAGGGTTCCCCCCATACACACTCCCAAATCACACACAGCCCACAGGCACGCCTTCACAAAACACAACCAAGAGGGTAAACTGGACCTGCCAACCAGCAAACCTGCTCCACCTTGATAAACCCCCCCTTCCCCCAGCTGGACATCATTCGGACTTTGAGCGATGAAGACCGTGGTGGGCAGGCCCGGTTGGAGCTTGCGGTGAAAGCAAACCTGACCCTTTATGGCCCCCAACTGGAGCAGGGGACTTCCAAAAGTCTCCTCCCCATGCCCCTTCTCGGGAAGACAGACAAAAGCGAAACAAAGAAAACGAAAAACAAGGAAAAGCAACTGGTGTCAGTTGTGTGTCCCCAGAAGCCCTTGGTGGCCCTGCTCAACAGGTTTAACCTTCTGGAGGCTCCGTCCACACAGATCACAAATTCAACTGCGCTGTAGCTTTTCGGTACATGCGAAAAAATTGGCTTATTTTGCTCCGGGCCATGTGTGGCCATCCGCTTGCTTAGTTTGCTTCTGTGCCCCCCACCCCCACCCTGTCCCCTTTGTTGCACACTGTCACGTGACCCACCTCCTGAAGAAGGCATGCTTGCAGGGCCGACCGGAAATGCAGAGCACACGGTGTGCAGCAACGTAGGCACGGTCCATGATCGCTATTGATCGCCCCAGCACAGACACAAATGGGGCTGCCTCGGGCGAGGCGCACGGACATGGTAGGCATGGTGCAGTGGGAGCGCAAGCAGTGTTGTTGGGCGGGGGAAGTCGAGAGACGATGGAGCAGAACGAGCGCTGTTAGAATTTGTGTGTCGCGTGCGCACATGAACCGTGCGTGTGAATGCCATCAGGTGTACGACACCACGTTTGATATTCGCCTGACCGAAGATGGCAAGCGGTGGCTGGACGATTTTGAGGTGAAGGGCCCCAGCCCTCAGAACAACCCTACTTCCTGGGACCGCTCGCCAGTGGCCAACGGGGCGCATTATTTCTTGTATGGAAAGATCAATCCACAGACACCTGGTGAACTCCAAGAGTCTGGTTTTGGCGTCATCTTCCCCAATTACATTGTGGACGTCAAGAAGGACGACAACGGCGAGTACCAGGAGGCAATTCAGTTTCAGTGTTTGGAGCGAGGAGGTTTGCTAGCAGTGCTGTGCTTGAATGGGACACAATCGGAGGAAGGAAGGTCAAGCCCCCCCCACCCCCCCTGCCTCCAACCTCCAACCCCTGGGTCCGACAGGAAATTCCTCAGGGGAAGAAGTTAACAACGACATACAGGCCTCCATGGATGCCGACCCCAGGGCAACGTCACCCGCCAAGGAACGGGAAAACCGGACAGGCCGCAGTAGAACAACCGGGGGGACTCAGGAACAGCCGGGGTGGAACCAGAGCAAGGGATGAAAGTGGCTTTTTGTACAGCAGCCACCCCTAAAATGAAGTACGGGCTGGAGATGCGACAATCTGCCTCAAGAAATGAGCTCAACGACAAGTGGAGGAAACGGGGGGGCTGCTCACGTCCCTCTGCAGGGGGTGAGGGGAGGGGGGGGGCGGCTCGTGGGCAGTTTCAAATTGGCCGCGAAAATTCCCACACACTCCCCGCACCTTTTCTGGCGGTGGTGCGGCGGGAGGCAGGCACTGCTGCACTGACGTCAGCAGACAGTCTGTTCATCGCGTCAGTTCCGATTGTGCTTGTGAGTGAGAAGTTGGTCGTCATCGAGAATGTGTGTGACCTGTGTTTGAGGGAAATGAAGCCGCTGATGTTAACAGTTAACAGTTTGTACTTGGAGCAGCGCTGTGCACGCCCTCGGCATGCACCCTCCCAGCGCAGGAGGCTGCTTGGGCACTGGGTTCAAACTCTGGACGCCCTGCAGTACGGGCATGTCCGCCTGAATCTAATCAGGGCCTGAGACCATCGTGATCCTCACCACTGGCAGAGTGTGGCAGAGGGGGGTCTCCCCTGCACTGTGAGTGGCACCTCTGGCCAAGCTCCACCGAGCCCGCCAAGCCCTACACGCCACAACATTTCTGGGATTGTTCGCAAAAACAAGGGTCTGTGAAATTTCCCACAGCGAAAAAATACCACCAGGAAATGGACCAGACTCGACACCCCCCCCCCCTCAAGTCCGGGTGCTCTGTTGCCACAGCCTACCAAGGGAAAGGAAGGGTGTGTAGGGAGGCAGGGAAAGGCCAGGCAGGGAGACACTCGGTGGTGAGAGGCCGATGGGCACCACCACCTAGGGAGGGAGAGGATTCAAGGAAAGGACAGGGGTAAGTGGCGAGAGGCCAATGGGCGCCGCCAGCTTCGGGCAGCAATCCATCCCGGCGTCATGCCAACAACCCCCGCCCCCCCCCCCCCCACCCCCGGCTGACTCCGCGGGGCCAAGGGTGCCACCCCCCCCCCCCGCCCCGGGGGGGGGGGGGGGCTCTGGCCAGCTCTGGCCAACCAAACAATCCACAAATTGAGTGGCACCTTGAGTTGGGGATATGGACTCAAAACCCACAAAATTTTTGCGGCCCCTACCTCCCAGACCCAAACCCTCCCAGGAGCCCCCCCCATCCTCCCAAGGGGGCATTTAGCTTGGGGGGTGTAGATGGTGTCCTAAACCGAGGGGTTGGCCCCTCCTCCCCCCCCCCCCCCTCTTTGTATGACATGTCCCCAATTGATACCTTTTGTGGCACAGACTGCCGCACCCCTCGCTCGCTGTCACAGGCGTACGAGTATTCGAAGGCATCAATTTCCTATCCCGCAAGCCGCTGATGACCGACGCGGAAATGGACCAGATGCATGAGCGGGCCCGCATTGCAGGGCTGTACCCGTACGGCGCCAGTCCGGAGCAGATGCACTATGTCGAGCACACGCCTCCGGGCTGGGCCCCCGTGGACAATGCTGCACAGCGCTTCTGGAAGAAGATTGGGCTGGACAAGCTGCTGGCCCTGGTGGAGTCTGGCACACATTCCATCCTGGAGGACAGCGTGAAGAACTAGATTCGGCACGCCCCCCCTTCGGATGGGATCCCTGCGGGATGTCATGGGCAATGGTACTCCACCTGGCCCCACCGACCAAGACTTGAAGGGGCGGGATGGCCCGAGTCAAGTTGGATTATCAGGGCCATTATTGGCAATTTTTTTGTGGGGGGGGGGGGGCACACACCCTCTGGGTCTTCACCCCCCCCCCCCCCTCCATACCGAGGCCTGGTGCCAACCCGGCCCCCCCTTTCATATCCCTCCATACCACACCGTTATCCTCATGCCCCCCCCCCCCCCCCCCCACATCCCCCTGATGGTTTAATCCCCCTTCCCTTCCCGTCTAACCCCCCTGTCCCAATGTGACGTTCTTTGTCTGACCCACTGTCCGTAGTTCCGTATCCAACCGTTCCCACGCCCTCCCTCTCCTCCCCTGTCCCCCGTCCCTCCTTCCCCCGTAGCTGCCTCTGGCCCCCAGCTCTGTCGACACCCCCACTGCCGCACACTGGGCGCATTTTCTTCTTCAGCCACTCGGGCTGTGCACCCAAGAGGGAGGGTGTGCAGCCAGGACCCCGCCCCCTCCCAAGCCCTGCGGTTCTGCGGTCTCAGCCTGGCTGGCCCACCCCTCCTCGCAGCGCTGCGCGCGTGCGCGCAGGTCGCGTTGGGTCCGGGGTGCCATCCGAGTACCGAGGGACCACAGGACCCGACGGATTGGCGCGTGGGAACGGCCCGGCTCGCGCCGCGGTCTGCCATCGCACGCAATGCGCTGTCGGTTGGGACCGTCGTGTTTGCCGGCGGTGTCACACCAGATCAAGTGCATGCCGGTATGGCTCCCCCCCCCCCCCCCAAATCTCCGCTCATTCCTACGCTCACTCACTCCATCCCTGCGAGGACTGACGTGGGTGGCTCCCGCCACTGGAGGGCCCCTTGCGGACAGGGCTGAAGCCGACCCTGCGGCCTGTTCGCTGTGTTGGTGACCGCCACAGGGGGCCAGACTGGACCACCAGGGCGCACTGGGGGCAGTCCATACGTTAGTGTGGCAGTTGCTGCGCTGCGACTGTCAAGTTGCCCCAACTGTATGCCTGACGACCTCACCCCCCACGGACCCCATGCGCAACAGTGTGCCTGAGGCCCCCCTCCCTTCCCAGAGCCTTTGCACGGTGCAGAGTCCTGCAGGCCATCGTTCGCGGGACCAGCAGCACTCCACGGCGGTGTGCAACGGCACGCATGCGCGCGCGACAAGCGATTCTCGGTGGGCCAGTGCGACGTGCCGTGGGGCAGTCGGGGTTTCCTGACGCTGCAATAGAGCCCATGACGGCCGCGGTCTCTCGCGGCGATGATGTTGTGGAAGTGGGTGAGTAGATGGGCATTTTCTTTTTGCTGCTGCTGGCACATTTCCCCAACGTGGCGCTGCTGGTGGCTGGGGCAGTGGCGCCAAGCGGGGCTGCGGGGATTGGAGAACGGTGTGCGATTTGTGTGAACAGAAAATGTTTGGGTTCACCATCAAGCCTCCTGCTGGCGGCACTACACGCAGCACGGTCCTTCCTGAGGGCTCTGTACGCTGAGGAGACACCCCATGCGCATCCGCTGTCTTGTCCATGGACCCCAAAAGCAGCGGACGCAGACAGCGACATCGCCAGTAACGCCGAAACATGTACTTTTTGCCCAACCGCTGTGACTGGATTGCGCCGTCACGGCTTTTGCACCGTTGTCTTACCTTTGGTCGGTGGGAGGGACCCAATGGGAGCAGTGCCAGACCGGAGCGCCACTGAACCATTGAGGATTCGCACAGTTCGTGCTGGAACCCCCCAGCCCCCCTCCCTGGCCCTGTGTTGCAATCCAACAGCGGATGCATTGCGGTCAGGGCTTTGCTTAGTGGGGGTGGGGGTCAGGGCGGGTTCATAGTGAGGAGCTTTGCGGATGGCGCTGGGTCCTACTCAGTTGCCCATAGGGCGGGACTCCTTCCTACTGAGCTGACTGGCGTGTGGGGCTGGATCCTACTGAGATCCCCTCACCAGTGCAGGGGGTCACCCCCAGCTCCCGCCCCCACAAAGCAAAGGCCTGATTGCGGTGCGAGTGCTTGATCACGGTGTGGGCCACCTGGCTGGTTGCCGAGTTGGCATGGCTTGTGGCGACGGGTACATGGTCGCGAAGCCGGCCCACGGCCCATGGGTTCTCCCAGTAAATGCAACCTTAGTCAGCCACGTTGAGGGC
The DNA here is from genome assembly GCA_964036045.1 of Eutreptiella sp. 'Long Island Sound 2002'. Classification (NCBI taxonomy): domain Eukaryota; phylum Euglenozoa; class Euglenophyceae; order Eutreptiales; family Eutreptiaceae; genus Eutreptiella; species Eutreptiella sp. 'Long Island Sound 2002'. The sequence goes on along the minus strand of OZ038379.1, from coordinate 7,549,155 downwards.
CCCAACAAGATGCAACAAAGTGCGGTGGGAAACACCGCCCAAAAGGGGGCGCAGATCAGCACTCTGCCCCGAAAATGACCCGCCCAGAGGGATACCGGGCACCACCGGACAAATGTCTGTTGGGCTGGCGGTTGATCAGCCAAATTTCACCGTCTGGGAATGGCCCAATGTGAGGCCTCTGCCAGCGCCACAGGGGCAGTAGCCCCCCCACCCCCCCCTCGGCCCCCGAACTGACCTCGACACACAAGCAGTTCACACACAGGACTGGACACTGGCTGTCCTACATGGGACCCAACCAGCCTGTATGGAAGACCCCCCCCGCCTCCACCTTTGCCCAAAGTTGGCGCTGGCCCTGCCTGTGGTTGTCAATCACTGGTGCCTGTGATTGTTTTCTGAGCTGACCGATCGACGATTCTGGTTGTACTCTTTGATTTGGGAGTGGCGCTTGGCGCCGTCGTACCCCTAGGCGTCCGTGGAGCTCTGGCACATGTGTTTGTTCTGTGTGTCTTCTACTGCTGTAGTAGTAGTCTGTGGTGTACTGCTGTCTTCTTCTTGTGCACTATTCTTGTGTATTAGCCCAAGTGGCGGTGTCACTCCAACAGCAAACCAGCCACTGAAGGGTGGAAGGGTAGAACGACCACCCCAAACACCGAACCGTCAACACTCTATTATATGTATTCCTTCGTGTGTGTCTTTAGTAATGCTCTGACAATCTTTCAAGGGCCGAGGTAGACAACAGAGGTTTCCATGATCAGCGCTGAGAAAGAACCAGAAGCACGTAACTTGTTCCAACCAGTTGCATTGGGACCATTCAAGGGGGGTTGTCCTTTACCAGTGAGTCCCCTGTCATAAGCCTCCACTTAGTCGGTGGCTCTATCATGCAAGGGAATTGTACCAAAGGCACCCATATGTTCGCAGAAAGCAAGCAGGAAATACCGTCTCCTTGTCATTGGCACATCCAGTAGAATGTGATTGGATTGCATTTGTTTTACAGTTGCCAGGGAGTGTCTGAGGCAGATTCTCTTACTTGGAGGATGGTTGAGTCTGAGAGTGTGCCATGAGACCGCTCTCTGACTGAGGCATGGACCTTTAGTGTAGTGTTGAACTTGTTTTGATGAATTTTTTGTGTTTTGTGCCGGCAGCAGTTGGACCCAAAGTACGCAGTGGACATCTCGGGGGCGCCCTCAGTGCAGTGTACGCGCAGTGCAACTATTTGGCTTTTTGGCCAAACTAGAAAACCATACTTTGTCATACTCGGGGCACCATTGTTGTTTGATGACAAGATTTTATGCTTCTTCCGCATCGGGGATATGACATATTTGGGGTTTCACCAAATTTCACCCATTTTCATTTTTTTTTTACACATTTTTTGCTCATTTCCCCACATGTTCACCTTTATGGGTTGATTTCTGGGTGCGAAGGGAAAGGCGAAGCCGGGTATCGAGGAGTCTTGGTCGCTCTTGCAATGCTGGACTGAGTTGATTCCATTGTTAGGTGGTGGTGCACAGGTGCATGCTGCCGTTGTGGCCATGCACATCCCCTTGTTGGCAAACCCCTTGGGTCCTCAAACCTCTTTTGCTACTTGTTATGGAGTTGACCATTGGGGTCAAGGTGGGGTGTCCTTGCATCGCGCGCGCATTGAGCGCACTACATTTCCCCCCTTGAAGAGAGCTGCCATCACCCTCATCACCGGGGATGTCATTTTGCTAGCAACCAAATGAAAATCATCTTTGTCCTGCAAGGGGTTCTACACCAAGTGGGATTTGAGTTCGTGCAAAGGTGGTAGGCCATTCTCACGAAGGATATGTGGAGTTGGAGCATCATCAAGATTGTGTGCAAGTTGTCAAGTATCGATGCCCCATGGACTCCATCTCCTTTGGTATCCCCGGTCTCGATTCACCCCCACCACCTCCGGAAGTCCCTCCTGACATCTCAATGTGCTGACTGGGCCATTGTGTACTGTTTCTTGAGAATTGGTTGCATTCTGGTGGGGAGGGATTCCCCCCGTATCCCCACCCTGGAGTTCCAGTCAATACTCAGCACCAGTGGGACCTGTTGAACACTTAGACGGTGATTCACAATACACTCCACACACATTCAGAGCTAGCAGAGGGAGGCCAGTAGCCGACCCAACCCCTTCAAAACCAGAAGATCTTTTGCTGTGAGCCCATGAACGCCATGATTTATGCTTGTAGCTAGGAAAAGTTCCCGAGCAATTCTTCTAAAGTTCTCCCAAGGGGTGAAGCAGTGGCAGGGCACGCTGAGTATGTGAACCAGTCCCATTGAACTGAGTCACATATTGATGCACACAGTCCAATGCCATCCACTGATTCTAGTTTTGTGAGATGGGGTAAGAGAAGGTGGAAGGATTGACTGGGTGCATCTGGCACAGGGTTTTGCTTAGTGTCCGTCCTACCCTACCCCGGGGGGGGGGGGGGTGGGTGGGTGGGTCTGGCAGAATTTCAGGGTGGGTGGGTGTCCAACCCCCCCCCCCCCAGGGTGGGGTGGGACTTTGTGGGGGCCCTTGGGTCTATCGAGCCAGTGCCACTTCTTTCTTTCTTCTGTTGCAGGTTCCGTGTAACATGTTTATTTATGGTGTGTTTACATGTCATTGCATATCACGTGTGCATGCCCCACGCCCATAAAGGGGCTAGGATGCTTTGTCATTTGTGCTGGATGCGAAGGGGGCAACGCTAGAACCCCACAGTTCCTGTGTCTTGTTCACCTCTGTGAAAAACTTGGTCTTCTGTATTGCATGTCTCAGTTGGGTACGTGGGTGGGTGGGTGGGTGGGTGGGTGTCAGACCCCCCCCCCCTGGGGGGGGTGGGACATTTGTCGGTCTGTGGGTATGCCAAAATTCTGGGTGGGTGGGTCCCTGAATTACCCCCCCCCCCCCCCTAGGGACTAATGGCTGAAAGTGTCTATGGCGGGGACATTCAGTCGATCAGCACCGACCATTGATCCCCCCCTAGGGTGGCTAAGCAAAACCCTGATCTGGCAGACCCCATGAGTGCGAAATAGAGACAGTGGCTGGCAGGTGCTATGCAATCTTTTCGTCGGCTGCAAGCATGAGTTTGTTGCTCACAAATTAGCCTGGGGCAAGCAGTAGAACCATAGCACAAGGCGTTCGCAACATTTCTGTCAGTCTTGTATTCACTGTCTGCCATCACATGGACTGTGCATTCTCCTAGAGGGATTCTGAGAGGGTCAATTGCAACATCGCACTTGGCATGATTGCAAGTGGAGTGATTGTACAGGGTACCAAGGGTGAACAAGGAGCTCTTCAGGAACACGGATTGGTTTGTTGTTGGAAGGTGATTTGCAACACCTGTATTCACTACCAGCTGAAGTCCAATGTCGCTAATCCTCTCAAACATATTGAGTTGCCCTGATGTGGTCAGACGGTGTGTCAACCTATGTTGGCCTGTGGCTCCCTGTATCTCTCTGTTTTGCATACTCCCACCTTTCCCAGGTTGATGTGGCAAGATTGGGAAGGGGTTTTGCTGGTTGGGGTAGGAGGAGATGGAAGGGGGTGGGGTACGGTGCCTTGGTTCTCCACATGGGCTTCATGTAATTCGTGGAATAGGGCTGTGTGCAGGGCCCGGGAGGGGCAGGCCAAATATTGATGATAGGGGGCATGTTGAGTGCGGTCTCTGTGGAGTGCAGGCATAGTGCAACTATTGCGCTGTCGATGCGGATTGTGCACCCATAGTCTATACCACGCCCAAAACCTACACATGTGCATGGGGGTAGGGACAAATTCTTGGCATTCTGAGACGGCAGGGGATTTTTAGCCACAATCCACACTCATTTTGATTGTGGTTCCAAGATGGTCGTTGTTTTGGAGCCACGCATTTGTGCATATGATTCCGCGGGTTTCCTGAGTCTTTTCTGGTTTCTCCGTGTTTTTCCTTCGAAAGTCCTTCACAAAAAGAGACCAGCAGAAGGAGGGTAGGGCTGGGGAATGAATTTCCACCTCCCTTCCGATTCTCCGGGAGGTGGCGGCAGCTTGCTCATTGCTATTGCTGTCCAATCAGGGCATCTGCTGTTTTGCGGTCATCACCGGTGGCTCTCTGCCGCCATGCATGACTATGCCGGGCAAGTCCTCACTTCGGTGCTGCTGTGGGCTGGACGGACGGTGCTGCAAGAGAAGTGCTGCAAAGCGCCGCCCAAGACCCTTCCCGACCATACTGTTGTGATCCTCAATGGCACCGCACTCTGTGGGAAGAGCACGATTGCTCTCAGCCTTTTGAAGACCACGCCGGGCGCCAAGCTCCTGTCCGAGCACCACCAGTACATCGGGGACAGCACGGTCCCTGCTCAAAGGGCATCAACGGCTGAGGCGCGGCAGGTGGTGGCGCAGCATGCCCGCAGCTTCAGTACAAAGGGGTTCCCAGTGGTCATCGACCACAGTGACCCCAACCACATCGTTGCCCTTCAGTTGGCGGCCGCTCATGTTCCAGAACAAGGGGGGCGGGTGCTTTCAGTGCTGGTGCATGCCCCTCTGCAGGAACTCCCAGCACGGGCTCATGCCGTGCGCTCCCACAGGCAGGGGGTGGACCTGCCGCCATCAAAAGCGGGGTGGCACCCGCATGGGGCCTGCCCTGCCTCCTCCGTCTGGCTGCCCTACGTGCAGTATGGGGCGTTCTACAAAGGGGTCCCGCAGGGGAGCCCGGGTGGTTTGGAGGTGCTTTCCCGGAGCTCCGTTTCTGGGGTGCTGGACAGTGCAGCTGCGCAGGCTCTGCGGGAGGGCCGACGGGCTGCGGATGTGGCGTGGGAGCAAGGTACCCCCCCTCCCCCCTCCCTACCAGCCAGACCTGTCCCCTTGGCAGATGCCCATGTGGGCTCTAGGACAAGACCCCTGAGGTGTCCCTGTATGGGTCACAGTCTGCTTGCAGGCTGGGGGTTTGGAGGAGATGTTGTCACCAATGAATAGCAACCCTTGATGCCCCCCCTCCCCATCTAGGCTTTTGGGTATTTAGCCCAGCCGCAACCCTGCCCTCTCGGGCCAATCGGTTGGGCAATGCGGCAGCAAAGTTGTCGTGTGCATTGCGTGTCCGGGTGATTCCCCAACAAGAGTGCAAATCCGCACTATGTGCCGAAATGCTGCCGCCCATGAGGATGCAATGGAGCCGCCCAAATGCAACAATTCACACAGTTGGCCATGTTCCGTCCACCACAACCTCTTTCCCTTCCTTGCCCCTGCAGCTGCTTGTGTTCTTTGCAATTGGAGTGCCATTGCTTATGGCCCCCAGGGGGGGGGAGTCATTTGGGGCCCTAGCCAACGCCAGCCAACCCCCCCCCAACATCAGAAAAATTGACCTTAGGGAAGAAGATGATGAAACTTACTAAAGGGGCTTGAACCTGGAGGCCAGTTTTAGGCACACAAACTTGTTTTTGGACTCTGACCCCCGCCCCCCCAGCAATAGCCTGGAATGGACCAAACAACGTCTTTGGTGCACCGATGGTGCATTTGGATCCTTCATTCCGATGCCCATGTGCCAAACCCCCGCCGAATGTGGTCACATCACCATACACTCGGGGCACCATGCAAGTCGCCCATGGTAATGCCAATCTTGCAGTACCCAAAAAAGTGGCATCACCGTTCCTACCCCTCCCCCATGCACGGATGGCCCCTCTATGGGGAGATGCATGTACAGCACACTCACACCAGCTTGCAGTCCATTGGCCATGCTACAACTGTATCTATATGGAGTTTCTGCTTTCCATGACACTTGTTAAGGCTATTTCCCCTCCCGATGATAGTGTACCCCAGTGAACATTCCTTTTTCTCATTCGAATACTGAAGGCTATTGTAGTTCTGCTCGTGTGCTCTTGGACTGTGCACAGCGGTGTGTCTGAACATGGAGCTCGTAGGCATCCTCACCCAGCTCCATGAGTACCAGGACACTCTGGTAAAGTCACCCAGAATAACTGGCACTGCATGCGTGCTGTCCTCAAATGCCCCCTAGGTGGGTGGTTGCTGGGGGCATTGCTCCGTTTGTAAACAGATGACGACCTAACCCATGTAAAGGGTGGTACACAAGTCAGGGTGTCGTGCATCTTGGCTCGGTTCAACGCCTGTGCACGTTGTCCTCATCACCATCAGTGGCGCCGGGACTGGGACGGACTGTCACTGTCGCCATCTGAAGATCTTGTAAAGGTGGACATGTAGCTGTCCAACTTGCAGTCCAGCACTGTGTTTACTTCCACCGTGTACCCCATTCCCCAGCCCTCCCTCCAGCCCCTGATCTCTGTCCCCAATTGCTTTACTCTATTTCTGAACATGATGTCCCTTTATCTTCCCTCCCTTCGTTGTATCAACTGCTGAGAAGGTGCCCCCCCCCCCCCCCTTGCGCAGGAACGGCCTGACCCCCGTTGTACCGTTGTTTATCTTGCGTCAGTCTTTGCGGTCAAGAATGTAACGTGACCTCGTTGTGTCTGGATTGTGGAGGGAAAGAGGTCTAGAGCACAAACTCTGCACGTTTCAGGCTCCGCTGGTGCATCGGGAAGTCTTGATCTTCAGTCTGATGCATTCGGTGTGTCCAGAGGTCAATTATTCTGCACGTTTCAGGCCCCTGTGTTGTCATACCCCTGGTCGTGCACAAGAACGGCCGCGTCCAAATACGGTGATCCTTAATCCCGTGGGGGGTGGGGGGGGCTTCGTTCCCTCTGGCAGCATTTCCGTAAGTTAACGATGCGCCTCCCTCCCCAAACGTGATCCCTGCCCTGCCCTTGCTCTGCCTTTTGATGTGCAAATTCATTCTCTCCTTAGGCCTGGTCAAAGCGTACCTGCATAGAGCACTGGGGCTGGAGCACCACGAGCAAGTGCATATCGTTCCTCGTGGGCACTACGATGTTGTACTTCGGGCTGCACCTGCGCCACGTCGATTGGAGGACCTCTGGGGCAAGGGCAAGGATCAGACTCCTGCTGCCAAGGCTCAGCGGGTGACGGAAATCGCGCACCTCAACCCCTATGCGGCACCCACCGTCCCCTCCAGGGGGCATCAGGGGGGCACCTGTGAGCGATGCCTGGCCCACGCATCCTATGCCTTGTGCGAGGCCTGTCTGGGACCTGGGGGCCCTGCCTCTCCTGTGTCTACGATGAAGGATTTGCACTCCACTGTCCATCCTAAGTGCGTGGTTTCTGAAGTGTTGTGATCACCGGACTCCTGTCTGTGTCAAGCCCCCCCCCTTCCCCCGCCCACACACACACAAAAGGGTTTCCCCAGATGTGAATCCAGGGTGGCTAGGGGGTAGGATACGCATGACTGAGTGAGCACGGTGCTTGGCAGTGCCTGCCTGTATGATGCTCGTTGTGCAGGCTGGCATGTACCTTCTGTGAACACTCAGCCCCTGCAAAGGTATGGTATGGTATGGTATGCGAGAGCGCTATTTGTGTCTCAGTATGATTTGCCCCCCCCCCCCCCGCCCCCCTCTGCGTCCGCCTCCCTAAAGGGCCCCTTGGCTGCCGGCTGTTGGTTGACCAATGGGCTGTACACAGATGCACAGCCCCCCCATCCGCCCCTCCCCAGGAACTGGTGATGGTCGATTTTTGTTATTGTGACCCATTGATGGTTTTCTCCCCGGCTCCTCGCTGCCCCACCCACAAAATGACGCTGATGAGGCCTGTGGCAATTTTGGACTCAAGTTGTGGATTTGTGGGAGTCCCTGCTTCAAAAGTTCCAGGTGTCATCGAGCAAATTCAATGTGGAATGGCGCTGAGTCTCGGTTGTTCCTATTTTCCGTGCGCTTGCTGCATACTTGTTGTTGCTAATGGTGGCCGCTGCTGTGACCCTAGATATAAAATAGGGCGCCATTGCACAACTTGTGGCACCGTTCTGTCGCTTCGATCCCTGTTACCCTGCTTCGGGCCAACAATGGCGTGAGCACCCACCTGGATAAAGTTGAAATCCCAAGCTCGGCGCTTTGGGTGCATACTGTGCCATAACCCTGAACAGTACCAGTCTGCATCCAATCATGACCATGAAGGACCCTGACCCCTCCAACCCCTAGTTGTGCATTCTGGTTGATCTCACAATAAACATACCCCTTCCTTTTGCTCATCTTCATCTTTCACGGCCGCTAGGGGTGAAGAATGGCTCACATCACTAGTTTTGTCCCTAAGTTGCCTATATTTCGCAATCTGCGTAGGATGATGTCATGCCCTATTTTTAGCCCTTCCAACCCCTTACTAGACCCCAAAATCCACCTCTACCCATCTAAATACCTTCCAAAACATGTTTTTTTGAGGTCCCCCCTCGAAACAGGGGCGGGGTGTTCTTACTTCCACACCATGAAGGGAAATTTACAAACGGATAAAAGAAGCCACATTTTGCTCCGAGTTGGAACTTTATGACCGTCCCCGAGAGATATATGTATTTGTTATTATTATGTATTGATTATTATACCATTTATATCCCCCCGCCCCCCCCAGCACCACCATCTCATCATGTAAATGCACAAAGCTCCTGTAGCAGCTCGTGGCAACGAGCAGTTGACGGACGGTTGAAAGAAAGGCTAATCGTGTGAACCTCCAATTCTTCTTAGAGTGATGTTCTTAGAGTGTAATTGCCACCTGAGGTGCACCAAAGGATGCGTGCATACCAAATTTGCACCAGCCCCTTGACTTGACCCTCCCCGAAAAACTTCAACCCCAATCCCCATGGGTCATGGGGTTTTCCTCTGTTTGTGCTCATTCGATGCATATGAGATGGGTGCGAGTCACACACTGATTGTTCCCCCAACCCGCCGACCCATCCGGCCTACCGCCGGACCCTCTGCATGAGACTCTGACTTGGAGCCCTCTGAATCTTCGCTTCTGTAGAGGGTTGCAGATGGCCCATGCAAATATTGTTTTGGTGAGGGCCCAGATACAACCACAACACTATTGATGTCTCGCCATTTGCGGGACTGGACACCGCTGTTAGGAAGTGACAAATCGTTGAATCTGCAAGGGTCAGTCCACAAGGGCATAAGGGGAAGCTGGTAGGACCGCCTGGTTGCACTCCTGGCACATTTTCACATCGGTTCGGCATGTGCCGGCAGACCAAGCGTGCTGATGGCACCTTCCAGGAAACTGACTGTGGCTGTCCACCAAGAGCATCATGACAGGATTCATTCGGAGGAGGGCGGCTGTGGCACATTGGTTTTGGCCCCCGGCATGGCACCCTCCAAGGTGCCCTCTGGTGTAAAGAGCTGGTAGTGCATATTCCATTGATTGGCCTGCAAGCCGGCTTCTGCAAATGGGGCGGATGCAGGAGTCTCAATGCCCTATTTTATTTTCACTCAAGGTGAACGCCGAATAGGATTTTACCCCCCACGTATTCATATAGTACATTCAAAAGGTTCAGAATGAAATAGGGAATTGGCCAGCCCCTGGTCAAGCGGCGCTTTTCGTTTTTACCTTTAAGCACCGTCTAACGACCACTTTTTGCTCAAGTTGTGAAATATTGCTTGTCATTGTGCAATGGGGTGGGGGGAGGTACACTATCCGACGCCGTGAATATGGTGAAAAGGTCGAAAGCTGGGGGTGGCGGTGAATTGACTCGGTATGGAGGCCAAATTGCACATGGATTCTGCATGGACTATGTGATTTCTGACTCCATTTTTTTGTTTTTGCATGCTGAGTTCTGGTGTGATGGTTTCGAGATTGATCCTGCGTCACCCAATGATGGGTGCTGTGTGCCCACAAATGCCCCCAATCCCCAAGGGTGTTTCATGAAGACTGGGTGGCGGCTGTCTTGTACATGTGGTCTGCTTGTTGACTGAAGTATAAGACTGTGGGTGGGACTGGAATTCTCGTCCAATGGCCCATGATTGCCGTTTTTTTCTTTTGGCCTCTTGTTTGCTATTGCAAGGCCCAGAACTTCCTGCTTTCGGAATTTTACGGGGAAACCTTCCAGAAATCACCTCGAAGAGAGGTTGTTAGATCAAGCACGGGCGCGTGCGTCGTATACCCCCCCCCCCCTCTTTTTGGGGGTCGTTCGTGTAGCATACCCCAAGGCATGACATGGGATGTCCAACCCCTTGTAAGATCATTATTTTGCCCAGTAAAATGATCCCCCAATGGATTTTTTTATTCTGAGGCCTCTATCCCCTGAAAATGGATATCACTTTTTTGGGGGGTGGGGGGGGTTCAAAAGTTTGTGCTCGGAGGGATTTGAACAAGGGTCAGGTGCATTAAAGGTTGGCCGCCGCCGCCGGCGGTCGACTGGCCGGGAATCAAACTGCTGATGTGATTGTTGGTGGTCGACAGCCTGTCTGCCTGCCTGCTTGCCAGACCGACTGCTTGCCTGACTAACTGACTGATTGGCTGACTGTCAGCCTCTCTTTGAGGTGCACTGCCGAAGGCAATAGAATTTGGGAAATGAGGGAAAACCAGGGAAATGAGGTAGAACCCACCGTTTGAAAAATGGTAGGAAACCACCCCTGAAATGGCAAAAAAATAAGCAATGTCATGGGATGATGGGGCAAGCGGAGGGTGTCATGGGGAAAGGTTCAGAAGAAAAATGGGGTCGGGGAAAAGCCGGGGGGGGGACTAAGTTGGGGGGAACTGGGGCAGATGATTTGCACAATTGAACAGATGCTTGGAAAATCCTAGAGATTGCAATAGTGCACGTTGAAGGCTTGTTGGGGTATCTTCCCATTGTAAGGCTTGTTTTGTGCCATCTTTGTGACCATGAAGCGTGTGCACACCAACAATCATGTTCCCTATGTTCTCATCAAGGTCATTCAGGACCCAACAAGACGTTGAGTTTTGGCACGTCCGGGGCTGGGGAATTAGGTGTGGAGTATCTGACCTGCAAGTTGGGGGGGGGGGTAGAGAGTGTAGTATGCAGGGGAGGGGAATGTGTTCTCTGGTGCTGTCACGTTAGTACGAGCCTTGGCTTTGTTTTGTGTTTGTAGGTTGTCATGGCGGGGCGCAGTGGCGATGACCCTGCGCCAAAAAAGCGCCGCCTACTCCCCATGACCGACAGCACCCAGTGGAAGGAGCGTCTGGAACAGATGCTGGGGTTTCCTCTTGAACAGATGGTCCCCCGGCATCTGCCATTGCCACCACGGCACCTGCCGCTACCAGGTTGACTGTCCTCCCCGCAATATCTGCCTAGCACTGTCCTGGCGTCCCCCCTGTCCCTGTTCCTACACATGCTCCTGCTCTTGTCCCTGCCCTTGCCCCTGCATGACATGACATGACGTGACATGACGTGACATGACGTGACGTGACGTGACGTGACGTGACGTGACGTGACGTGACGTGACGTGACGTGACGTGACATGACATGACATGACATTACATGACATGAAGATGAAGATGAAGATGAACGCGGGGGGCGGGGCCTGGGTGAGAGAAGGCAAGGGACAGACACATACCGGAAAATGGTGTTCTTCAGCTGTTGCGTAGGGTCATACCCCTGGGTTGACCCCGGAGCCTATCCAATTTCAGAAGTTTACCCCCCTCCCCTTTGAAATACCCCCCCACAGGGGGGGGGGGGTCACTTCACTGTTTGCTTCGCAATATCTATTGCGGTGGTTTGTGTTCCCCATCTGTCACACACACATTCTTGCATTGCTTTCCCATTATTTCAAATCAGTCACCTGTGTCTATTCTGTGACCTTCTCTCTCCAACGGCGGTGTACAGGGTGTCGTGTCCCTTTTTCAGATCCAAGATGTTTTCTCCCGGTGACCGTGTATGGTACCACCCACACACACTTGGTGCACATGTGTTGGCCACTGTTGTGGGGCCTTCACCAGATGGGCCGCAGTTTTGCCACATGCGGTACGTATGCCCTGGTGGGGTCACTCAAGTGGATCATGAGAGTGCTCAACTCTCAAGGCTTGAGGCTGCGGTGGTTGCATCACTCAAGTTGCTTCACCTGTGTTCTGTTTGATTGCATCAGTGGAGGGTACCACAGTTTGCCTTGAAATACCCTTGCAATCCACCCCCCCCCCCTTGGGCATGTTGAGTTGATTCCTGGGGGAGGAGATGCGCTACGGGGGGAGATTTCCCGGGGGGGGGGGGGGTAAGCCTGGTGCTTCGGCTGCCAGTCCAAGGACGTGAGGTCCCCACCACACACCCCAAGGGGGCTCTGGTCATGGTCAGTTAATGCAGAGAAGGCTCTCCTGAAACCCAAACCAGTACACACACCTGGAAGTACCAACCCATGGGGGTCGCTCAGGTGCAGTCCATGACCCCCCCCCCCCCCACCCCACCCCTCCTGGGGGCCAAAACGTTTAAAAGATCCCAACCATAGTACAAGCCAATATTGAAAAATTGGCTGGCACCGCAGGCACCAGAACATTTTGGTGCCCTATGTGAAGGGGCTGGTAAAACCGGTCACCCGATGTATTTATACTCAAAATGCTCCGTTTTTTTTGGCATTTTCTCTGGCCCCAAGAACGCAGAATCACCTCGAAGAGAGGTTGTTAGATCAAGCGCAGGCGCGAGCGGCGTATACCCCCCTTTTTTGGGGTCATTCGCGCAGCATACCCCAAGGCATAATATTGGATGTCCAACCCCTTGTAAAATCATTATTTTGCCCAATAAGACCATCCCCCAATGGATTTTTTGATTCTGAGGCCTCTACCCCCTAAAACTGGATATCACTTTTTGGGGGGGGGGGTGGGGGGGGGTGGGGGGTGGGGGGGGGGGGGGTCAAAAGTTTTTGCTCAACAGGCTTCAAGCAGTGGGGAAGCTGATTGCTGCAGCATCGCCGCTGGTCCAATGGTAACGCAGCCAGCGCACACTTTATAGCCGGTGGTTCGAATCCTGGTCTGTTGACTAATGCAGCGGCGGCACCGCTGCAGATAATCATACCGCCGACCTGCAAGCTTGCGGTGGCATGCATTACCACTCGGCCACCACCAATGCTTGAAGTCAAAACGGTCCCGACTGCTCCATAAAGTGTCTGCTACTAACAAAAAACCCAAAGTGTGTGTTTCTGTCTGACGGACTGCTGGCCTGTCTAACTGACTGATTGGCTGACTGTCAACCTCTCTTCGAGGTGCACTGCCGAAGGCAATAGAATTTGTGCAGCACTTCTGATTCCGTCCCCCTGTTGCAGACCCCCAAGAAGGCAGGCATGTATAGAGTAACCATGTCCCTGACAGTATACAGTGACGGAACTGAGTGATTATGGAGTGATGGTAAAGAGTATTGGTATATGTGACGCCTGTTTGACGATCCCAAGAGGCCATGATTGTTTGGGGTATGTGAGCAAATCTTTGCAAATCATTTCTGCCCATCAGTCAGAGACAGCACGCACCCCATAGGCTACACAAATGGGTTCGTGCACAACCATTTTCAATGGCCGTGTGGTAGCCATAGCAAGTGCTTGCATCCGTTCTGCTAGAAGGTAACAGATGGGGTGGGAGTGGGAGGTGCCACAAAGGCATGGTAGGTGTGCCAGTTGGTACATGGGGGGGCCCCCAGGTGCAGTCCTTGACCCCGACACCCCTCAAACATTTTGGCCCTTTGAAGGGGGTGGGGGTTGGGGGGGGGGGGGCTGGGACCAAAAATCACCCCTTTCTTTGAACCACCGTGGTGTCCAGGCAATAGTGACACCCACACACCCCATGCAGCCACCTCCCAGTCTACTTACACCAAAAGCAACCTTGCTGATCATCTCATAATGATCTCCACTCATGTCATTTCTCGCAAACCTTGCTATGAACAAAGTGGCAAGGACGCAGTGGCCTAAGGGGTTAGCATACAACAACGGAGGAACTGTGGGACAATAAGAGTAAAGTAAAGCGCAGTATATGTATGCTGTAAATCGAAAGTGGCTACATAACCCCTGCCTTCTCGGGGGTCCTCAATAAGGGGATGAAATCAAAAATGGCTACACAACGCACCCTATACCGTCACCCTGTCACTCTAAACCATCCCTCAATGCCGTCACTATCTTCCTTCATTCCGAACTGTCACCCTTTACCGTCACCCCAAACCGTCGTTCCAAACGGTCACTGTATACTGTCACTCTTTGCCGTCACTCGATGCCATTACTCAAACCCATCCCTGTATACCGTTACGCTGTACCATCTCTCTCAACCCTGTCACATTCTTCCAAAATGGTGGGAAAGGATAGCAGGAAATGATCCGGCTGTTGCAATTGCGGCACAACCCCCCGTTTGTCTGAGCCCACCAGTGACCACTCTGCACATTTTTCTTCTAATCCAGGCCAGCTTCCCCCAGAGCCTGCACCACCGAAAAAGAGGAGGAGAGAAGAGAAGACGAAAGAGAAGGAAAAAGAGAAGAGAGAGAACAAGAAAGAGCAGAAGCAGAAGGAGAAGGAAGAGCAAGAGCAGAAGGGGCACAGCAGTAGCCTTGATGCCCCAGCAGCAGCCGCAGCATCCGCAGCGGCCATAGTTGCGGCATCAACACCTGCTGCACCGTCCACAGTAGCAGCAGGGAGCATCGCAGCAACGGCAAAGCCAGCTGCAGCGGAAGCGGCGGTGGCAGCAGCAGCAGCACGAGTAGCACCAACCATCGCAGGTTGCCCCACATCAACAACAGCAACCACAACCGTGCACACAAACACACAATTCACTGATGGACCAGATCCAGGCTTCGTTTATAAGAGCTATTTTGCAATGGGGGGGGGGGTCTGGGTGGGTGGGTCTTCAGCCGGGTGGGTGGGTCTAAAGCTCTGGACCCCCCCCCCTCTTATAATTCTGAGGGTTTTCTGGGTTGGGCTCCTGCCACACCTTCTTTCTTTGGTCACAGGAGCCTTGTCTGGCTGTTTGCTGGTGCCCCTTTCTGTTGTGTCATTGCCCAGGCGGCAGGTGTGAATCACACAACCGCTGGTCGAATGGTAACGCAGCCGACGCTAAGTTTTCGGTTGGTGGTTCGAATCCTGGGCTGCTGACTTTTGGCGGCGGCGGCGACGGCGTCAAATTCGGCACCGGGGTTTGAACCGCCGACCTAAAAGAATCTGCTCCGCTGCATTACCATTCGGCGACTCCTTGGTTTAAAGTGAAGTTTCGCCCCACCGCTTGGGGACGCATCTGCCACAGACAAAAAACCCAAACTGTGTGTTTCTGTCTAACTTACTGCTGGCCTGGCGCAGGGACTGAATGGCTGACTGTCAACCTCTCTTCGAGGTGCACTGCCAAAGGCAATAGAATTTTTGGTGTGTCACCCTTTGGGGATGTCTGACCCGGGAGAGCGCCTTGGCTTCAATTTGGTTCACAAAAAATGCTCCCCACAGAATTATAAGAGGGGGGGGGGTCTGGGTGGGTCAAAAGTTGGGTGGGTGGGTCCAAAGTTGGGTGGGTGGGTCTTGTCCAAAATACCCCCCCCCCTCTTATAAACGAAGCCTGACCAGATCGTGCCATAAGAAGATTGGACCTAGGTGCGTTTGAACCCTGGCACCCTCCTGCACTCCTCAGGTGCTGCAGTCCTGAACAGGTCCTTTGGGACTCTTTTTGTGGCTTTTTTGTTCCAGAATGCCCTTAAGAACCGCCGTGGTGTACATTTTTTCAGAGGCCAAGGTTGGCCAATTATGCAGCCCGTCGTCACTCTATACTGTCACTCTACAGCGGCACTGTACGCCGCCGATCCATACTGTCTTTGGTATACCATTGCTCTTTACCGCTCTTTGCCGTCACTCTTTACCGTCAATGAATAGATAGAATGAAGGATCGCTCGCATCAAGTTTTGGCTTTGAGGCCGGCCTGCTAGTGTATGTGACTAACTGCCTACCCCCCCGCATTTTCGCCAGCAAATGCAGAAGGGGGGCTGGTTGCCACGGACTTGTGAGGGTCTCCGTGCTGGTTAATGACCCAAGGTGGCGTCCCTACACCGCTAACTCCCCATTTCCATGCATTTTTTGGTCGTCTACCATGGTTTTTCCATGGGTCTGTGTGTTTTCCCGTTCCTTTACCCTTGGTTTTCCTGTGTTCTCCCAGTTTTGCCTCTAAGGATTCCGGGATTGTCCCAATAAAGCCTGTGCAGTTTGTCTGTTGCTTCGTGGGTGACGTTGCTTTGGCATTGACGTGCATGGTGGCCTGTGTGTGTGTAGAATCCGTTTCGCACATCATGTTATTGTGTTATCACGTTATTGTGTTATTGTGTTATTGTGATTGTGGTCGTTGCTGCATGGGTAGGACGAAAATGGGGTGTGTGAATGTGGCAGTGGGAGGATGCATTTGTAGTGCCGATTTCAGTGTTAGATCATGGGTGCAAGCGCTGTGTTTTTGGTGATGCTTCGATTTTAAAAGCATGTGGAGCCAAACAAGTGTGTCTGCTGTCTGTTGTGCATAGGTGGACAGCCGCCTGCAGCAGTTGGGGTACAAGCGGCTGTGGATGCTGGTGACAGCAGTAGGCATGCACTGCGTGATGTTGCATCCTACACTGTCACGCTCCCATCGTGTCCTACACTTGAGGACGACCCCGACCTTGCACTGCTATTTGCTGCATCCCCGCTCAAAAAATCAGGTATTCCCCTTTCGCTTCTACATGTTGATCTTTTTTGAGGTGTATGTGTGACGATACCCTGGACCCCGCTCTCCTACCCATCCTCGGGCCTGCCACCCCGTCTACACATAGAATTTTGCTGCCCGGAAACAACTGTGGAACTCCCTGTCCTCACCATTGCACCTCACACCCACCCGCCAGTGTACTTCAAGGGCCACACGCCTCAAAAACGCGGACTGGCGGCATTTGCAATGTCCCTGCAGATCGGACTTTGTGACTTCTTTCCATACGTGACCTACACCACAAAAAAAAAGTGGACCCGATTTACGGTATAGCAAAGGAAGTACGTGACGTCCGCTTTTTTCTGCACGCGAGCTGCGCATTCCCCCCTCTGCGGTCGTGGATGTAGCAAACATTGACGCTGTTTATCTTTTTCGTTCTGTTTATGACGGTTGGTTGTGTACAGCTCGTGTCGCATGTCCTGTCTCGGGCCTCTGTACCAGCTGTACCAATGAATCCTGGAGTCTGTGCCGTTGTCCAGGTGATGTGTTGGACAAGCTCCAGACCACTGATGTGAAAGTGGAAGGCAAGGTGTCCCCTGGAATTGCCACTCTGAGCAACAAGGCGGCCGCCACCACTGCCCCAGGACCAAAAGGTGTGTGAGATTATTACTCCTGCAAAAAGGCTTGGTGAAGACAACGGACCTGTGGGTATTGCTGTGCGTGTACGTACACCTCCGCATGCTGTGTGCTGAAAAAGCCCCTCCTCCCCCCCCCGCCTCGCCGCTCATGCTTGATTTACTGTTGCATTCATGTTTGTCATTTGTTTTCACTCAATCGATCCGATCAATTAGGTGCCACCCCCTTCTCCCTGGCAATGCATGGTGTCAGTTACCTCACCAATGGCGTTGAGCAGGTTTCTTCGCGCACAACACAATGCCGTGCTGTGTGCATGCAGACAATAGGCCAAAAAGCTGAATTGCAGTAGGTTCTTGCTGTGACAGTGTTCCCTCCTACTCCTCTGTGCAGATATGTGCCTTTTCAGTGGTTGCAATCCAGTAGCTCTTGGTGGGTGGGTGTGTTAAACCGGGTGACTCTACGAAAGATTCCATCTACGGCTTCAACCTCTGTATGGAAGATGGGTATTTGGCGCTGCTGTGGGTGTGGAAGTCACAATTCACAAGTCAGAAGTTGCCGGGACCAGGGCGAAGGGTGCTATGCTTGGGCCTGTCGCTTAGGAATGTCGGCAACTGCGTTACCCAAGGATAGAGGTTGGTCGCATAGTGCTCAGCCTGTCACCAACATTGCACATTTTGGCAGAATATATCACCCTGGTGCCTTGTGCTTGCCTCTCTGCTGCGGTGGAGATGACTTTTGGGTCTGCTTCAGGTTCGTTTTGTACACCAGTTTTTGTTGATCAAGATAGAGAGCCCGACAGGGAACGCCCCCTTTCTCCCCTACTGTGTTGGACCAAATGTCAGTGGGCTGTGCTGGTGTTGCTCTGCACTATGGGGCACGGGAGATGGTGATTCACATGGATCATGCCAGCTCCTTTTGTTCTGCGGCCAACATGATTGCAAGGGATGTGTCGTTTTTGGCTCAGCGCATCGTCCCACATGAGAGCCCACCCCTTCCCTGTTTGACCATTTTCTTTTTGGCATACTCCGACAACCGGGGTGTCCATGGTTGTGTGCAGCAAGCGAGTTGCAGAATCTCTTAGCGCAGCTGCCACAGTTTTGCAGCGGTCACTTACTTTGACGAGGGGGCACACACCACTGCTGGACGGCGAAATCGTCCCCATCCAAGCCACTGCATCCAGGTGCGGGCGTGCGATGGCTTGCGCCACAGTTGTGGCCATTTGAGTGAAGTGTCACAGGAGTGTTAAAAAAGCATAAAACGGACATACATTTTTTCTCTGAGGGTCACGTGAGTACATTCGCGTGACTCGTGTCCGCACTCGCTGACACTTCCCCCTGGACATTTGGGTGTCTGCCAGTTTCTGGTTCAGCTGCCACGCGTGAGTCAGCAACGGAGTATATACATGGGTGCACCAGTGAACGTTGGTGTGTTTTGCGGGGGTGTTGTGTATGCCACATTTTGCTACAGATGCCCCCCTTTGCGTGTGTCTGGCATTAGTTGCGTATCCATTTTTTTTTTGCTGTAGGTGGTGTGCAATTTTTTCAGAGCGTAGATTGCGTTTGGAAAGCATTTTGTGGTCATTTTTGGGTGTTTTTGGCACCTGTGCTCGTTATGCCAATTTTATACCATTCATGTGCCATGTTGATGCTTCCGATATGTGTTCTTAACCCAATGTAGTCTACTCCCCATGGTATGTTGCATATGTACCAAGGTCCCAACTCCGCATGTGGCATGTTGGTTGACCACGACTCCATGAGCATGGGGCGCCACACCATAGAAAAACTGAAAATGCTTTGGGTACATGACCTACACCTCCAAAAAAAACTGCATGTGTTTTACGACAAAACAAAAAACGTACGCGACTTACGCTTTTTTCCGCACGCGAGCTGCGCATTCCCCCCTCTACGGTCGTGGATGTGGCAAACATTGACGCTGTCTATCTTTTTCGTTCTGTTTATGACGGTTGGTTGTGTACAGCTCGTGTCGCATGTCCTGTCTCGGGCCCCTGTACCAGCTGTACCAATGAATCCTGGAGTCTGTGCCGTTGTCCAGGTGATGTGTTGGACAAGCTCCAGACCACTGATGTGAAAGTGGAAGGCAAGGTGTCCCCTGGAATTGCCACTCTGAGCAACAAGGCGGCCGCCACCACTGCCCCAGGACCAACAGGTGTGTGAGATTATTACTCCTGCAAAAAGGCTTGGTGAAGACAACGGACCTGTGGGTATTGCTGTGCGTATCCGCCTCTGTGTGTGTCTGGTATTGGTTGCGAAATTTTTTTTGCTTCATCTTGTTTTGCTGTCAGTAGCTTTTGGAAAAAAATCCTGAAAATGCTGTGGGTACGCGACGTACACAAAAAAAGCAAAGTGCGCGCGATTCATGCTTTTTCTCACATGCACCTACGCTCTCCTGGCATCCATCTATTTCAACCCTGTCTACAGGTCCCAACTCCTTATCTTCCAATGCGGCCAATGCTGCGGCCAGGGGCGAGGTTACCGCCGCTGTGCAGAAGCGTAAGCAGAGGAGCAGAAACGTGACAAGCGATATTTATGCATTGAGGAATCTGGCTGAGAAAGACAAGAAGGCTCTTGGCAAATTCTACAAAACCCGCTTTGTAAAGACTTTGTGGAAGCCATGTGCGGAGGTGTGTGTGGGTTGGCAGGGGCTACAAGTGGCTCATGTGTGCAGGGATATTTGCGGCAAGGTGATGGCACCATGCGTGTGCAGGTGTGGTGTGGTGGTTTGGGAGTGGCCCTTCCTCTTGTTTATGTGGTGTGGACAGGGTGCTGGGTGGGTAGGAGCCCTCAGTGCTGCACATGGAGTTGGGAAGAAACCCTCAATGCTGTGTGTAGAGGAGTGTTGGGTTGAGCAGGACCTCTCCTGCATTGGGAAACCCCCTGTATGGTGTGCTGCAATGTCGACTCTCCATCACAATGAGGAAGCTTCCCTGGAGTTCCCAGGAAAACAGTGTACATGACCTGCTAAAGTATGAGGACAGGCTCCTCCTGCTCCTCCTCCTGTTCCTGCTCCTGCTCCTCCTCCCGCACCTCCTCAGATTCCTCTTCGGGGTGCACCCACCCTACTCCCCACCCCCGTCCACCCGCGTTCAGCACAAATTTTCAAGCCACCACAAAGTGAGAGTGTTGGCTGTGGGCTGGTTTCCCCTTTCTGCGACGACCTGTGCGATCATGCAGGAGGGTCACCAGCAACGACAAATCACCTGATGACTGTATTACCAGAGCAGGAACCCGTGCAGTTGGATGCACAGAGATCCCCCATTTTTTCCACCGAAGCAACCACAACCAACAAACACCACAAACAATAGGACACCTCAGCAACAGGTGGCAGATCTAGATTGACCCATGTACTGCATCACTGCCCGTGCCCGGGCAGAGACCAAGGACATTCCCCAGCATGCAGCAGCTTAGAGGACGATGCTTTACCACCGAGTCCATGAAGCACCTGAGTGGTGTCCTCCACCCAGGCACATGGCAATCATTTATCTAGTTCAGGCCCAGCATCACTGCCCGTGCCCGGGCAGAGACCAAGGACATTCCCCAGCATGCAGCAGCTTAGAGGACGATGCTTTACCACCGAGTCCATGAAGCACCTGAGTGGTGTCCTCCACCCAGGCACATGGCAATCATTTATCTAGTTCAGGCCCAGCATCACTGCCCGTGCCCGGGCAGAGACCAAGGACATTCCCCAGCATGCAGCAGCTTAGAGGACGATGCTTTACCACCGAGTCCATGAAGCACCTGAGTGGTGTCCTCCACCCAGGCACATGGCAATCATTTATCTAGTTCAGGCCCAGCATCAGAGGGTATCAGTACAGATTCGACATAAGAGGGACAAAAGGGAATAGACAAACCATGAACAGAGTACGGTGCAAACACAAACAGGCACAAGAACAGGGTGGAAAAGGGGTAGTGGGGGACACACAATAAGGAAAACAGCACAATAGGAGCCAGAAAACCTAGCAGTTGAAACCCAAAAGGGGTTTGCTGCTCAGGGGAGGACGTCCAAGTTAGGACACCTAGTCAAATGCGGGAGCATGGAGCGTCAGGCAAAATAAAAACAGTCGGTCACAGCGTCTCAGCTAATGAACCTGATGGTTAGATTTCCCCAATCTCTTGGGGGTGTGTCACACAGGGAGAGTGCCCACCCCACCCCACCACACACCCCGGGCCACTTTTCCTGGTGGGGTGGGGTCTCTTAGACCACCCCTGTGTATTTGCTGTCTCTGCTGCACTGGCACCTGCTCACAGAACGCTCCAAGCGAGGAACAGGGCATGGACTTCCGCTCCGTCGCCCATGTGGGCCTCTGGAAGGACGGCGATCTGAAGTCGGCCGTGTCGTTGCGAAGACACGAGCCGTTCAATTTCATGGAAATTCTGCTGTTTGGCGCACAGGGAGAGCGTCAGTGGCCACAGGACGAAGGTATCCCTCCCATATCCACCCACATCTCAGGGTTGTCGTGCTGAAGGTGAGGGAGGCCACAGGGCAGTGCAGCAAACGCTGTAGCTCATGTGCTGTTTTGCATCAGGTTATGGCCGCCTACTGCATGCAGTGCTGAAGCAACATGCGTGGAACCTGAAGGTGGATTTTATTTTGGTATGCACCACTGCATGGCAGCTTTTCTGTTCCCTCAACCCTGGTCTTGAATCTCCATGCAGGCGTGTTGCTTCCAAGTGTCCCCCAAGAGCTGTAGGAACCCGGTACGCGCCCTCTGTCACCCATAGGGAGCCGCGTAGCAGCTGCTTGGCCCATGTAGCCAGGGCCATGCCCCTCCGGAAATCCTCAAAATTGCCATCGGTAGCCTCTTTGCTGGCACAACCTGCATTTGTAGTTTTGAGACTTACCAGCTGAAAAATCGAAATTTCCGATTTCTGTTGATATTACCACCGCACACAGATATACAAAACCATAAGACAACTGTCAACAATCGTCAACTGGTCATCCTGACCCCTAACTGTGCGCAAGCATCTGCTCTTAGGGTCTAACCGCTAGCAGTTGGAAGCGCCAGCAGTTGACGGTTTTCTGTCTGTGCTGTGAAACCAGCACCTCTCCAGCCCCAGCTTGCATTGCTGCATGCGGCCAAGCGTACGACACACACGTGTACGCACTGCCCTGCCCTTGCATTCCCCCCTGCCCATTGTCCTTCCAGGTACACGCAACGGACAATGGGCTGGACTTTTGGACACACGGGGAGCAGGGGTACAAAGTATTCACTGAGCTGTCCAACGACGAGGCCTTCGAGGACTACTACTCCAGGGCCTGTCTGTTGACAGATTCTACCACATGCCTCAAGTGCACGATCACAACGCAACACCCTCACGAACCACCACGCAGTTCAGGAACCAGCGAGGGCTTCGACGCAGACATTGCAGCTGCACTGAACAAACTGCCACCTGGCCACTTCAGCAACCAGCTGCTGGACCCCCTCACTGAGGCGGTGTGCGAACAGCAACAGTGACAGGGACCCATTTGCTGGCAACCTCTGTGTCCAATGCATCTGTTGGCGTTTTGCGCTGGAGGCGAGTAGCGTCACAGTCCAAAAATTGCCGCGACAAGTTTGCTCTGACAAGGTCTGTCACGGGAGCCCATTTTCCAACCCCCCCTTTGGAGTATGGGGGCTCGCCATACTCCACCTAGGGTATGCCTGCCACCTAGGGTAAGGGGGCTTGAACCCCCCTTCAAACCTTTTCCCCACCTCCCTTGATTGTCAACTGATGACCATGTCGCTGGCTGTTTGCAGTTGTCTCAAGGTGTCCTAGGATACAATGGTAGTTGTGGTACGCCCGCTGCTTTTTGCCGCATTGCATTGTCTCTTTCGGGCCCTTTGGGGCCTCCCAAGGACCTGGTCCCAGTTTTTGACGAGAGACACCAAAAGCAACGGAAATGCCCCCCCCCAGGGATGGATCTAATTTGTGCGCCACTCAGGGGGTGGGGGTGGGGGGGGAGGGGGGGGGGGGTTGTGAATTGTGACATGTCACAAAAAATCCAATAGGCCATAGTGGGAAAACAGCTTTTCTGAAAATATTGTGACACCCAAAAGGCTCTGTGGTAATTTCCGAGGTCCGAGGGCATGCGGGATGGTTGCTGGATTGCTCATCTTTGTGTTCCTGAGCTTCCTGTGTTTTTGTGACAATTCTGTTTTTGTGACATTATGCTTGCATGCGCGACAGAGAGATGAGACGCGGTGTCAACTGACACTGTGTTCTCTGAAGGCTCTCAAGACTGACGACATTCGCAGCAGCTCATTTGTCTGCCACATCCTTCTGACAGCCTTTGTCATAGTTCTGTCATGGGTCGAAAGAAGGTGGGTTTTCAGTGTGACCGGCCGTGTGTTTCAGCCGCGCCATGCCGAAAAAAAACGAGCCATGCAGCCCGTCGCGCCGCAGCAATTGCTCTGGCTGTGGGTGCTGTGGGTGCAGCTGTGGGTACTGGGTACTGACAGTGACAGTGACAGTGAATAAGAACCCTGGTGCACCAGCAAAAAAAGACAAAAAACTGTTTCCTGGAATATGCAATGGTTTGCATTGAATGCTTCAAGTGAAGGGGTGTGCTGCCTGCCTCCTGGCACCCTGTGTGGCTCAATCTGTGACCGGGTTTTTTTGTGACGCATATCGTGACGCCTCGTCACAACAGGGGGGGGGGGAGGGGGGGGTAGAGAGGGACACCCACCCCCCCAGTTAGATCCATCCCTGCCAGACATTGCAGCTGCACTGAACAAACTGCCACCTGGCCACTTCAGCAACCAGCTGCTGGACCCCCTCACTGAGGCGGTGTGCGAACAGCAACAGTGACAGGGACCCATTTGCTGGCAACCTCTGTGTCCAATGCATCTGTTGGCGTTTTGCGCTGGAGGCGAGTAGCGTCACAGTCCAAAAATTGCCGCGACAAGTTTGCTCTGACAAGGTCTGTCACGGGAGCCCATTTTCCAACCCCCCCTTTGGAGTATGGGGGCTCGCCATACTCCACCTAGGGTATGCCTGCCACCTAGGGTAAGGGGGCTTGAACCCCCCTTCAAACCTTTTCCCCACCTCCCTTGATTGTCAACTGATGACCATGTCGCTGGCTGTTTGCAGTTGTCTCAAGGTGTCCTAGGATACAATGGTAGTTGTGGTACGCCCGCTGCTTTTTGCCGCATTGCATTGTCTCTTTCGGGCCCTTTGGGGCCTCCCAAGGACCTGGTCCCAGTTTTTGACGAGAGACACCAAAAGCAACGGAAATGCCCCCCCCCCCCCCCCCAAGCACAAGGCCCCAGCTCCAAACCGGCAAAAGCGGGCTGCGACTCCGTGAGCCAGAAACTCACCAACACAGCAATTAGGCACGTGGCGTGCCCTGTGCGACCCCACGTCTACCGGCATACGAGGCGCATGAGCGCGCGCTGGGAGGTTGACTGCCCGTGGACATGAGACTCAGAACTGCCTCACAAGTACTTAGATGGTCCTCGGTACCCACATGTATAGATCGTCCCGCATGCAAATGCACACATTGTCCCCAAGATCACTATCTGACCACAGGAGTTTCAAACTTCAGCCTCTGAACCCTATGTGTTGGGTATGGCCCCATCTCTAGGATGTGGAGCTGCAGTTTGCAACGCGTTTATTTTTTGCAGGCACAGTGTTTTTGGCGTTGCATTTCGCGATTAGACAATTTGCCCACAAGACTGCAGGGCTCTTCCTCACATGGCGTTCCTTTGGTTGTCGAAGCAATCGGCACGAAGGCATCGGCGCATTGACCTCTTTCACCAAAACCCCAACCCCAATAACTCAACCCCACACTCACCGTAACCTCGACCTTCATTTTCTGAACCCCCCCCGCCCCATTTGTCCAGTGTCCTCATTGGGGGTATTTCTTGCCCCATCCCTCGCCGTTCACTCTAACCCTCACTAACCAGCAACCAACCAGGTTGTGTGGGGCGACGATGCACGCCGTGCCTACACAGTGCTCACGCAGTGCAAAGTTTTTGTACTGGCGCAAATATTGAGACCCTCTTTCAGCCTCACTCTGCTCTGGGTATACACCAGTATGGGCTTGGGTAGATGCAGATGCCTGCAGAGAAGATGATGACCCATGGCAGTGGCAAAACGTCCCCCCCCCAGGGAACGTTTATAAGGAATTAAGTCAAGTGGGGGGGGGGGTCTGGGTGGGTGCCCCAGCCTGGGTGGGTGGGTGAAAAGTCTGGGACCCTCCCCCCTCTTAGAATTGTACTCTGGGTGGGTGGGTGTGTAGTCTAGACCCCCCCTTTACTGTTAGTGTGCAGGCTGATGGTGCTTTTTTTTTTTCGATTTCAAATGTGTTCAATAAGCTGGACGGGAGGCATTGCAATCAGATCTGGCAGTTCGTACAACGGTAATGCAGCCGTATCAATTCCCGGTAAGGGAACTATTTTTTAGCTCCGCCTTTTTTGCAAGGTTGGCGCTTTTTTTGCAAGCTTGGGAGCAGCGTTAACATGCATTTTGTCCTGCCATTGGTCGCTTTGTGTGTACCTGCCGTTCAGCGGAGAGCGCCTCAATCCCCCCCCTCAAATGTTTATAAGAGGGGGGGGGGTCTGGGTGGGTTGCTTGGTTTTGGGTGGGTGGGTGCCTCAAAACCCCAAAACCCCCCAGCCCCTTATAAACATTCCCTGCCCCCCCCCCCCCCCGCTGTGTGTATACTCAAAACATGCATATGTTTATGGAGGCTTCAAATGTAGATAAAAGGCGTGAAAGATGTTTTTGACCTCCGACCGTTCGTTAGGTCGCCTGAACCAGTACTCAATACCCATTAGCCCCTCGGGGGAGCCTGCCCTACCAGTTATCCCTTTGCGCAAGAAGCATCTAGGACCACGCCGAAGCCCCGGCACTCAAGGCTACGGCCAGGGCATGCCAGTGGGTGAGTACGGCAATCCTTAACCGCAAAATGGTAAGGCTGTCAGGGGCAGCACATTGCAATGCTTGCGGTCAGGTCACGCGCCGAATGGGCCACGTGGGTGGGGACAAGTATGCACTGTGTGGCAGATGGATGGCTCAGCCTTAGGCCTGGACGTTCTGATGGTGCATGATTTGTACCGATTTTGGTGCTATGGGCATACCCCCCCCCCCCCCCCACCCTCCCCTTGTCCCAGGTATGGCCTCGTGGTTATGCACTGCGCGGTTTCCCAGAGCGATTCTGGAGGGGAGCAACCACCGCTCATCGCTGATTTATGGCCAAGCTAGGGCCTTGTCCTGGCTACAGCACAGGTAGAGACCGTATTAATTTGGGACTGAAATTTATTCAGCACCAAATTTTAGTAGAGCTGCATCAGACCACAGGTTTGGGGGTGAAATTCGATTCAATTTCAATTTGCTTGCTTGGTGGGGCTGAAGGATATGTGATTTGATTTTGCACCCACAAATGTTGCTATGAGGGGGCTTGGGGCTTTTGGGCTGGTGCAGTGCATGCACTCCTGTGGGGCCTTTCTTTGCATGTGCCATGCGCGAGCAACGGTACTGTCTCAGCTACACCTGGCGAAGGGACGGGATAAATTTGGGAGTTTTTCGTGGCTTGGGCACGGGAAGGGGGCTTGCAACCTAACAGCACTGCCTTAGGCATTGCTTTGGACCCATTTGAGTCTTGTTCGAATATTTCTCAAAGTATCTTGGCAAGGGCATCCCGTATCAGTTTACAACCTCTTGGTCTTGAATCCTCACTGCTGAACCTGAGCATGGACCCTTGACTGTAACCGTTTCCCAATGGTGTCTCAGTACTGGGCCGCTCTGGACCCCTTCTGTGTGACAACATAAAAAAAATGTACTACCTGCGCCTTGCCAGGTCCAATTGGTAGCCTGCACTCATGCAAGCTGTACCAGTCTCCACCCTGTCTATGACCCCAGTCGATGATGTGGGCAGCAGATGTGATGCATCAGACCTGACGGGGCAGCCCGAACGCTGGGCAATAGCACAGCAGGTGCTGCTGCGAGGGCAAGCAAACAATTGCATTTTGTGCGTGACAAATGCATAGTATGCTCTGGGAAGCTGAGCGGTCATGGTTTTTTCTTTTTGGGCCCAGGGTACAGGGTGGGTTCAGGGTACCTTCCATGCACTTTCACGAGGGGTTGCAGATTTTAGCAGTAGAGTGTCTCACTTCCAGCGCATTATCTCATTTTGCCACCATCATGTTTGTTCCAGCTTCGTTGTAGCAACAACAAGCTCTTTGCTTTGTTTGTTCAAGTGCTCAGTGGTTTGTTTCCTTGCGTTCGATGTTTGTATCCCGCATGCCCATACCCTTCAGGGAGGGGATGGGTGCCAATCGGGGTGCAAATATGGCCACAGAATTAATAAAGGCCACATTTCTGCGAAATAGGTTCACAGGATTCAAAACGAGAATTTTAAAGAATCCAAGGGTATCCAAGATATCCCTCGTTGGCTCTTTAGGGACATTGTATGATCTTCAAATCCTTTTAGTTTTTGCTTTTTTTGGGAGGCCTCGACTGCTAATGATGAAGCACCCGTTTTTGCTTTCTCGGCAGGGACCAATCAGGGGAAATATGGGTTTTTGATTGGAAAACCACTGAGTTTTCATACTAATTTGGTACTATTTGTAAGCTGCACAATGAAAGGGCTGTCACAGGCAAAATTCCCCTGCCAATATGGTAAGCCATGGGAACATCATATGTGTGGAGGAAACTTAGTATTCATCCACCATGTTCAGAGAGCAGAGATAAATTTAGACCGCAAGCCGCCCTTTGCAATAAAATCCACAATGTATGGGTAGTTCTTGAATTTTCATATGGGGGCCATAATGGTGCATTTAGGGGGTGGGCATCTCATGGCAACCTTCACGAGTGGAGCTATGTACCCAACTTTTGCCAACAACCGCCAACAACTGCTGATTGACACTTGGAACATTGGCTGGAATTGCCTGGGCGGGGGCATCCAGTATCTGTTACCGACCATGATTGAGCCCAACAACCGCCTCGGAAATGCCCGATTGGCTTTCTCTCTCTGAAACCGTTGAGTGTTTGCAGGTCAAATTGTCGTGTCCAAGACCTGCCGCCCCTCCAGAAGTTGGCATAAGTAGAATCGCTGATCAAGAAATCAGCATTGGACTTCCACAAGCGCAACACCGTCCGCCCCTCCTCTTCAGTCTTGGCCCTACTCCTCTCCTCGACTAGGGACCAGGTCTGTTCCGAGGGGTGTGTGTATCTCAAGTCGCAAGGACTAGACCCACCCACACACCGTGTAGTGTGCACGATGCTTGTGCAATGTGATGAACAGTCGGAAGATGACAGGATAGGCCGAGACTGATTACATGAAATAAAGGGGTTGCTAGCCGGGCAGCACATGAGTGATGAAAGCAAACATACGTGTGCGATAGTCTACAGTAGGGACCGCCATTGTGTCTTCCATGGGCCATTCCCCTTGCACATTCCATACGTGCTGCATCATGTGTCGATGCTTAAAACAACCCACTTGATGGGGTGGGGTGATTTGCATCAGCAGCTCCTCTATGTGTAAGAGGAGCACTGTCATAAACCACTTTTTCTTGAGCTACTGCAGTGCTATCGGCCTTAACTAGTCAACCTTATAGCTCCTGACCCCTTTGAGATACAACATATGACTCCTCTCCCCCAAGATTCAGGAAAGAGTCTAGACTCATGTGCTGTATGCAAGACCTTCAGCGGTGAGAAAAATTCAGAGAAGTGCGTGTAGACTTTGATCGGGAAACCATCCAGGCCCGGTGGGGCCCCACGGACTTGCCTCCGGAACGCCTCGTCCACCAATTCCATAGACAGAGGCTTGAAGAGCCAAGGTGTTGGTCGCCTCACCATCGCACGGATGGGTAGCAACTCGAAGTACTTCATGCAAGCGTGGATAGAAGCCCCCCTTTCTTGGGAGATCCCTGCCCAATGTTCCTATAAGGTTTGGGCTATTCCTTGTCTAGGGTTGTGACAATATTGCCTGTTTTGCTGTGCAGCCATGCCAAGTGCTTGGCCCAGTTTGATTTCTTCATTAGTTGATCAATTTGTTTACATGCTTTCCCCAGTACTTTCCTTTTTCAGTGCTTAGTATTTTCCTAATTGATGTCGGCCAACTTATTTCTCGTAGGAAAGACAGTAAATAAAGGGGGAGCCTTAAGCGCAGTGCGCGCGCAGTGCAACTATTTGGGCGTCTGGCCGTACTAGAGACCCATACTTTGTGATACTAGGGGCCCCTAGGGGCATCATGGTGACCCCTAGCGTAGGTTTTGACTTCTGATTTTGTTCCCCTTCTTTTGGGGACCCCCGAGAATGCAGGGGTGACGTAGCATTTCCGCCCTCTTTTGGGCCCCAACCTTCCGGTGCTATTGAGGAAACCGGGACAATCTTTGAATCCACGCTTTGTTGCGTGGTGCATCATGGTGACCCTTGGCGTAGGTTTTGACTTCTGATTTTGTTCCCCTTCTTTTGGGGACCCCCGAGAATGCAGGGGTGACATAGCATTCTCTTTTGGGCCCCAACTTTCCGGTGCTATTGAGGAAACCGGGACAATCTTTGAATCCACGCTTTGGAGGACAATGATGATGAGGATGTTGTGGGTGATGATGGGGATGTTTGTGCCCTTTGTTGCACCAAGTTTGACCCTGAAAAGATGTCCATGTGTGACAAGTGTGAATTGCAATATTGTACGGATTGCATTGACACGCACACATGTGAAAGGGGGCGCCTCAAGCGCAGTGCGCGCGCAGTGCAACTATTTGGGCGTCTGGCCGTACTAGAGACCCATACTTTGAGATACTAGGGGCCCCTAGGGGCATCATGGTGACCCCTAGCGGAGGTTTTGACTTCTGATTTTGTCCCCCTTTGTTTGGGGACCCCCGAGAATGCAAGGGTGACATAGCATTTCCGCCCTCTTTTGGGCCCCAACCTTCCGGTGCTATTGAGGAAAGTGTAGGGACATTGTATGGATTATGAGATTGGCTCCATGGATGGTGCATACAAGGGGCGCCTCCATGTGGCATGGCCATTTATTGGTCGAAAGACGTTGACCGAGCGGCAAAAGGAGTACAATGATGTTCATGGTTTCTATAGGGCACACATTTAGCACTTGTTTGCACGCATGTGGCACTGGGGCATCGTAAGGAACATATGGAGGGGATCCGGTACGGAGTTGCATGAGTACGTGCGTGTACTCTTGCATTTGCAGCAATTTTTGATTCGAAGACAGGTGGAACAGAAAGACAGTTCTGTGTTCTTGAGGGTGGCGACCAATGCGCTGTTCATGGCTTTTCCAGTTGTGCATGATGTGTGTTATGTGAAGGGAAGGTAGTTTGCAGCTTTCTTGAGCTAGGGCAGTTTGGGTCACCTAATTCTAAGGGCGTTTCCAAGGGGTTTGCTTGGGGGCTCTTCGGGGGGAACATAGTCTAAAAGTAGCGCGCAGTGCAAAGACTCCCCCTAAGGACCGCCCCGAGGGACCATCAACTGCCAAGCACCAACCGCCACCAACCGCCAACTGCCGCCAACCGCCAGCGGCGACCAACCACCAACCACCAATCACTGCTGACTGCCATCAACCACCAATCCCCAACCACCAACTGCCGCCAACCACCATCAACCGCCACCAACCGCCATCAATCGCCAGTCGCCAACCGCCAACTGCCAACCGCCAACACATTGTGTGCCCGTGGGCATTTTTGGGAAACCTAAGTACAGGAACACTTCTTTTTTTTTCTTTGTTAAGGACCGCCCTGATGAGGAGTGGATGTTTATCTCTATGTGGATGACCTTCTGGTCGCCATCCCGCCAGGGTGCATGACCACAGCCATTGCTTTTGTCACCATTTCCGACGGTTTTCCGCCGTTTATAGACTACACATTAATCTAGGTAAATCGGCGTTTGTTCAGAAGGGAGACACAAGGCTAGAAGTGATAGCCCAGCTCAAGGGCACCAGGCTTCAACGGCAGTACGTAAAGTACCTGGGGGTAAAATTGGACAATTGTCCATCAAAGAAGCCTATTTGGGCCCGTGAAAGTACAACTCCTCAAGGTGTGGGTCCTGCCCACACTCCTCTTGACCACACGCGCCTATGTGGCAGACTGGGCGGTTATCTCAACCTTGCGCCAAGTATAGCATGTTTTTTTCGGTTTTGACACCTGGGGGCTAACTTGTCACCAATTGTCACAGCGGAAGGAAAATGGAGGCTATGTGCTTCCCTTTCCGCAGGCCAAGCTGCAGGCCCAAGGGCCCTGGCTAGTGTTCAATTCCTCTCACAGCAATTACTCTTCCCGCGTAATGTGTGAGCCAATTTTGAACAATTCTGCACTCGGTATGGAGTTCTTTACCAGTCATCCGGGCTCCACGCTTGGGGAAAGCCCCATAGGTAGCAATGCTATGGGCCGCAAGGGCAACAGACGGCTCTTCGCCCGGGTTTCCTTGGCAACTGCGATGAAGTCACTCGGGGTGGCTGGGCCGGACCGGACGTGGCTGGGTCCGGGGGAGGTGGTCATCAGGACGTCCTCATCATGGAGGTCCAGCAACAGGTCCACCGGGGAGTCCTGTGGCAGGTCCCAGTAGACTTGCCACGGTCGCTGCGCATGGGAGAACGTGTACCCCATGCTGCGCAGCGCGCCCTCGATGTGGGTGCACTCCTTGGCGTCAGAGCGGTTCTGCACTCACTGTGGGGCCTTCGTGCCATCCTTCAACTTGGAGTATCGATACTCCTTGTCCCACTCAAGGCTAGCCATGAGCGGCACCAACGGTCCCGCGGTACCGGTTAGGGGCGCTGCAGGCCGGGGCGGAAGAGCCGTCGACTAGACAATGATGCTTTTGGTTGAAGATGCGGAAGTGCTGTTGGTGAGAATGTTGTGGTGCACTCTGTCTGCAGGGCTGGTACCAGTACGCTTGATGGTGGCTGGGAGTGTTGTTGAGGCGGGTGACGCGGTCCACTCTCTCTACAGAGCTGGGACCAGTACGCCCGATCGTGGTGAGGTGGATGCTGGTGTTCTCAGGGTTCTTGTTGTAGGCCCACGGTGGCTCTCGGCGGTAGAACGCTTTTGACACGGTACCGTGGAGGGCTGGGGTCCACGGGTCCGCTACGCACGAACGGGCAAACGCACGCAAGGGCAACGGGCGCCGAGACCATTCTCATAGAACAAAGCGTTCTAGGATCCTTGCCACTCCGAAATACATGAAATGATGCTATGTACAATCAGCACGTATGTACACCCAGCAAAGCACGATAGGGAGTGGAATGGGTTCAGGGTGCGATGCAGCACTAGGCATCTGAGTCCTGCCCACAACCCTACCACACGGTCCTCCTTGCCGATGGCCAGCAGATATGGGGGTTCTGCCGCAATCAGACCTTAGAACCCTGAAATGGCAAGGGTGTCCCGACCAGCCACAGTGGCGTGCGGGGGCGTCAATAGGCCCCTTTGCCAACCGACAATTGCTCTTCATCTTCCTTTAATGGTCAGGTTTGACCTTCCAGTTAGTTGACCCCGCCATCATCCCAAGGGGGTATGGCGTCCGAATCATGGTGATTTCAGCCTAGATTTCCGATGTGGCAAAACATCCAAACATGACCCCTTACCTTGGCCATATGAGGGTAGGGCCCAACCAACCAAGTGCATCCCCTTGAAGTACAATTCCCGTAGAGGCCTTGTGTATCCTAGCTCCCCCGGATTCCTTAGCAACCTGGAGCCTTAGGGTTGCCAAGTGGGCTCAGAACGCCAAAATGGCCGAAATTGCCCACACTGACGGCGATGCAGGGGCCTAGTGATGGTCCCTTTGAAGAAGGGACCATGGCCCCTGAATAGAAGAAAGCGGGAGCTTCTGGCCCAAGGGCCACATCGCTACCAGCCTGAAAGCTTTCTCGCGGGCACGGCACCATGTTTGTATCCACTCAACAGGCAGCATTATGGAAGCCACGGGGGGCTCGCCGGGACCGGACCCTTTACGCCGACCCCCCCCCCCCTCCCTGGAAATTGGCTGGAAAGTGCCGGATCATGGGCGCCAAAGGCGCCCTAAGGAAAATTTGCTTGAATTAGTAGAGGGTGAAAAAATGGGTTTTCACCCCATGTGTCTACACTCAAAATACTCAGTTTTTTGAGGAGAACCCAATGATGGATGAAACCCAAATTGGACCAAATATGAATACCACCCCTGTGCAGTGGTGTGTCACAGATGGCCCATACCCTAGTGGGTAAAGCATTGCCTTTGCAACTGAATGGTCCTGGGCTCAAACCCCAGTGTAGGTAGTCTATAGGACCATAGGCAGGATCAACGACACCATGGGAAATTGTTTGTTTTTGTTTTTTTTTGTTTTTTTAGTGCTTTGATTTTGTCCCCTTTGTTGGGGATCCCCGAGAAAGCAGGGGTGACGTAGCATTTCTGCCCACTTGTGGGCCCCCCAGTAGGCAGGGTTTAGGCAGCCATTTCTGATTTTGTCCCCATTTGTTTGGGGATCCCCGAGAATGCAGGGGTGATGTAGCATTTCCGCCCTTTTTTGGGCCCGCTTTGATTTGTCCCCTTTGTTGGGGACCCCCGAGGATGCAGGGGTGATGTAGTGGGCACGTAGTGCGCGGAGAGAACTTTTTTTTAAAAAAATATATTGCGCACGTTGCAAACCCCCCCCCCTCTCCTCCAAAGGGTTTCGAAACATACATGAACTCCTTCTTCACAACATGCATGGTTTGGCCTGGGTGGGGCGCCACTGGCAACAGTGGCCGGAAATTGACTCGGGGGTGCTATGCCCTTAAACACAAGTACCACCTACCATGCCCCCCCCCCCCCTAGCAATTTTGACACAGCAACAGCAATTGAACACACAGACACACGGCAGAACACACCATAGGACTACCACAGCAACTGAGAGCCGAAGGAGTGCTTGATCACGGTAGCAGTGGGAGGTAAGACACACAGTATGTCGCATGCAGGCAACTTTGCCGATATATAAGTCATCAGGTGAACACGCACGAATGTTGCCGTTTGATTGTAGATATGGATGTAGCTTTATGACGGATGAATACGTTGTGCTTCATCTAGATTGTCCATAGCATATCCTCTCGAACACAAGAACAGTTGCAGTTTGAATGATGATTGCACCCCCCTAGCAATTTTTCTTGCCCACATACATTCCAGAAAAATGTCTAGGGCGATGAGGGGGTCTTTTTAAGCCATATATGTTGGGGTCCGGGTGCCCCCCTCCCCTTCAGCCGGCCCCAGACCCCCCCCCCCCCCCCCCCGACCCGCCCCCCCTGAAATTGGCTGGAAAGTGGGAGGGAGTCGGCGTATGGCCCGATGGTACGCCCCCCCCCCCCTTGATGGAAGCCCCACTATGACCAATAAATATGGTCACACACATCAATTCGATCTTGATTCGTGCAGGAGTACACAGAGTAAAGCACCTCTTTAATCAAGCGGGCCAACCCCACCATGGACTCATCAAACATCTCCCGCCTTCGTGTTGGACTATTTACTCAGCAGGTTTTGTGCCTACCAGGGACTCCCGCTCAATGATTGGTCTGTGCCGTCAGTGTGGGCGGGAACATGGGCCAAAGCCCACTCCTTGGCCCTTGTGGCTCCATCCAAACATGTAACGGAGCCAAACACATGATCTTTGTTGTGGAGCGCCCCGTTGCCTCCCTCCTTACGTGTTACGGGATTTCATTTATTAGAGCATGTTGTAACTAAGGGTTAGGGTCCGCCTCTTCCCCTGGTTACAAACCAAAGACCGCCCCCTATGCGGAAAAGAGGAAACGGTGAGGCATGCCCTCAAATAGTGCAAGTTTTTCAAGCATGTTCAGCAAGCTATGCATTCGTGCTTTGGGGAGGGGCGTATCCGGGGCAAAACAGGGCCCTGGGTGCAGCTACCTATCGCGCAAGCACTTCGAACAACGCCCGGTTTGGTGCTCTCGTGTGTGCGCAAAGCGCACTGGGGCGTCTGATGCGTCACTAGGGCCTGACATTGACAAATTCGTTACAAAGTGGGCGGAGGAAATTAGCGTGGCGATATGGTGGGTGCCTTTGCAACACCATAGTAAAGCTCTACGAGAATTTCATGGAGCCTTGCTCTTTTTCCTGAAAGAAGGGACGGTTCCCAAACGTCATAGCAACTGGCGGCAATATAACCCCAACATCATGCCAAACACATCAACCCATGTTAAAAAGTAGAAACCATAGGCTCACAAGGCCTCAGTGGTGGAACAAGTGAAATCTCTAGTCCACACCCACATCTTGGAGGGGTCGCACACACCTTTTTTTTCTCGGTGGGTCATCCAAGCGATATGAAAAAAGTGGATATGTGGGGGCGGGGGGGTGCCCGGGCAACTGGGAATTTGAAACCCACCTGGAAGAAGATGAACGCCAAACCTATAACAGCGGCGAACTCGAGGGTGCTATTGCAGTAGTCCTGAAAGTGACCCAACACACTGTGATTTTTGGGGACTCTAAGTATGCCCTCAATAGAGTACATGGGGAGGCATATAAGTGGCGACGCAATGGTTGGTGTGGGCCTCAATAGCCCGTACCTAACTCCATGCTATGGGAAGCACTATTGCAGGTATAGATTTGACCCCCCACCTCATTTGGTGGGCGTGGCCCCCGTGGCACCGGGGCATCCCTTGTAATGAGCAATCAGACAGGTCAGCAGAGCGGGGTCGCCGCATGCACCCCTTCTACATTACATCCATCTCACCCCGCCACCGGCAGGGCCACAATCCCCACCCAGCCCAGATGTGCTGCGCA
Source organism: Eutreptiella sp. 'Long Island Sound 2002' (assembly GCA_964036045.1). Taxonomy (NCBI): domain Eukaryota; phylum Euglenozoa; class Euglenophyceae; order Eutreptiales; family Eutreptiaceae; genus Eutreptiella; species Eutreptiella sp. 'Long Island Sound 2002'. The sequence continues at coordinate 7,513,410 of OZ038379.1, read as the reverse complement.
AGCCAGTGGCGTCCCGTGTGCTCCTCGTGGATGAGGAGTATATTGCCCTGCTGCAGGCACCGCTTTTCACAACGCCTTCTAATGTCACTTTGTCTCCTAGTGTCAAGTCTCACAGATGCTCACAGCCCATCTTAGAGCCAGAACACCATCCGTAGCACGACACCCAGTCATCTACTCACACCGTCACCGATGAATACTGCGCCTTGAACCCATGACTGACGGCTACCACCCATGGCCAATGTATTTGAGAGCTCGAGAGTTACCCGATCCAGCTGCGGGCGAGCCCTTAGTGGAATGGGTCCTGTTCCATGATGACTGTGATTACAGCATGATGTTGGTGATAGGCCGGCGTGGCATTTGCTTGGCATAATACCTACGGCATATTGGTGGCTTGCCACCACAAAATTGACCAGTGTGTGGTGTTTGGCGTTTGTCAAGCAGTACATACTTAGTTCACATGCGCAGCGCCTGAGAACCACATACAAAATGGGAGAGCCACCGGATCCGCCGGACAGCCGAAAACACCAACCCCAAACGCCAGAGACGAGATACCATACCCTGAGAACTGCACGCGGCGGCACAAGCGGCGAGGCGCCTGCGGCGCCTCTCCGGTGCTGGTAGGCCAACAACCCGCCAACACCACCTACGTTGGCAAGCTATGAAGTGAGATTAGAATGGCACACCGGCAATACATGATAGTTAACTCGAATATTCCACCTGTGTCTGCCTTTGTGCTACAGAGACCCCTTTCTAGCCAACAGGCAGGGCTGGGCCCTGGGGTGGGGGTTCCCGCGCCTGACATTAGTGGTGCACGCCACATCACTCCGTTCAACGGTGGTTGACATTCACTGATCTGCTGCAGTCCAACTCCTGCTCTTGCCCCACTGGCTGTCCTCTGCCGTCCCAGTCCCTATGCTCTTGTGCAGTCCCATTCCCTGCCCTTTGGGCACCAAGCACATTGCCAAGCTAACCCATAGCCTTATGCCTCCTCTCCATGAGGAAGGCAGGTAGGTAACAGGGAACGGTAATGTACTGTCTCAAACCATGTGTGTGAAGCGCCGGATGATCTCGAACACTTATTGATGGTTTTGGACAGTCGAAAAAAAATTGACCGGCGTTTGAGCTGAGATATGTCCACACAAACAAGCCGGCATTCGGCCGGCCAAAGAGTCCGGCATATTGCCGGTGATCCAGTCTGGTAGCTCAGCCCTACAATTGTGCCCTTGTTTGTAGAAATGGGCCGACGTCCGGGCTAGGAGTTGCCTGTACAAATGGGTTGTTGTCCAGGGCGAGATTTGCTTATGCAAACAGTTCGGCCTTCAGCCGGCCAAAGAGCATGGCATATTGCTGGCCATCTACATAGCGCTTGCGATCTGGCCCAGCGGCTTGGCCCTGAGTTCCTGTACAAACGGTGTCCAGGCCAAGATTTTGTTTTGCCTGTACAAACGGGCCACCGCATCCGGCATATGGATATCCATTTCCTTGGTTGACATAGAGCGTACCTAGCAATATTGTTGCCCTACCTCCAATATTCGGTTGTATGTACCTTCTTGCCAGCAGCATGGTTAGCCCCAACTGCCTTGCCTCCCTGAACTGTCTAGTAGTATGTGCTATTGTTGCCATAGTTGAAACATGTGGACAAGGCCAAAGATCTTGGCTCTCATCACATCCCTTAATGATTCGTGGCGCATAGATTCTTGACTTGTACGTATTCAACTCCTTACCTCCCAAGGGCTTGTAAGCCCCCGAGTTGTTTGCATGAGGTCCCATGGACCGCGGCAGCTGCAGCTACGTGATATAGTCTCTACCCAATGTTATATATCTATGGGTGTGCACCACTGTGCTTGGGCCTTGCATGCATGAAACCAAAGTTTATAGAAGATAAAGTGAAATTTATTTTTGGCCGGGGGGGGGGATAGCTGTTATTACAACGAATTTCGATGTGTTGTGCTCAGTGTTGCCACGCCAACGCAGCCGGTGTACAGCTATTTGGTCCACCATCAATCCTGAATGAGTTTTGATGATTTGCGCCCACATGTGCATGTGCATCTTCCCACTATTGACAGAAGAGGTCAAAACATAAGTCCGTGGAATGCGCAGCCGCATGGAGTGCTGAACCAGGAGCACACCCATAAAATGTCTGCACAAGGCTGAAGGGCTGATTTGTTGCACAACTGCAAAACTGTAACAACCACAGGGTCCAATCCAAAGGAAACCCAAAATGTTGTATGGACAGCGGTGACATTAGACAGAGCCAAGGAAGCCAACTACAAAATTCTGGAAACATTGCAGTATTATTTTGTGAAGTTTTGCACCCGCAAATAATTTGGCATTGGACCCACTCCCAACTTCAGACCCTTCCCTGTCCAACAGATCACCTCCTTGAAGTACTCCCTGAAGGCATTTGGAGTGGACACCCACCCAGAGGCATGCTGTCATGGTGTAAAATGCCTTGTGATCCAATTTTGCCACAACAACAGAGTGAGCCTCACATCTGTTTCTGGAAGTCGTTGTCAAAACACACCTAACCCCAACCCACACCCATTTGGCAACACCGAAATGACAGGTGTTGTGTTGTCATTTGGCACCTCAGGGGATGTACTTATTTGGGACCACACAGGGCCACAACGGCCCAAGGGCCATTTTAAAGAAGTGGGTGCCAATTGCATTGTGCTATTGGGCTCTTGATTGTGCTTTGTTTGTGGGAATGTTTACACAATTGTTGTGGCCAAAGCGTTTGCTCTCCGTAGGGGCCATTTTGCGAGGGAGTAATTTTGCGAGGGAGTAAAAATCCGGACGGTCCAGGTGTGCTTGCTGCAAAAGTAGCGTGCGGCATGTGCGTGGCACAAGTACTCCCCCACTGTGCATGCAATGCGAACCCCACAACTGTCTTCCAATTGCTATTTGGTTGCCTCCCAACCATAACCAGGCACCCACCCACCACCACTGCCAGTTTGCCCCCAACAAAGACCAGAAGGTTTTATTTTGGTTACCATTCTGTCCTTTCTGCCTCAGCATTTCTCACCAAGTCTGCAGCAGCACTCTGCCCTATCTATCCACCAGCTTTGTGCCCCGAGAGTTGTAGTCTGCCGAAGCAACAATTGACTCCATTTTGTTGTCCGTGCTGGAGATGACGGTGTAATTGGGGTAGAACCTCTGCTTTTCTGACTTTCTGTGCAATTGCAAACGCTTGATATGGACGGCGAGCTCCGGTTCCGCGCACAGCAAGGCATGCCTCAAGACCCCCACAACGACGCAGACTTCCACCACCACCACCACCACCACCAACACTACCACCACCACCAGCAGCCTCCCCAATTCGGTGGCCCCTTTGGGCAAGACTATCCCGGACAGCAATATGGACCACAAAGTGGGGCTCCTCCTGGCTATGGACAAGATCCGAACATGAACTACAATCCAAACTATGGCATGCAATACAATTCTGGATACCAACCACCCGCTCAAGCCCCACCTGCCGGCTACGGTATGGGCGGCAACAATTTCGGCAATGATATGATGATGAATTTCGGGATGCAGTACGGCAGCAAGGTGCTGCAAAAGACACAAGCCAATTTTTCCCGCTACCTTTTCTGGCTTCAAGGGCTGCATTACTACTTCACCGTCAACAACAGCTACGTGAAGAATAAGCTGAAGCTGCTGATGTTCCCGCTGCGACACAAGTACCGCAGGCGCGAAGTGGATGCCGGGCACCGGTTTGAGACACCGGGCATGGCACCAACGACCAATTATAATTATTTGACGGCAGTCGACGATATCAATGCCCCGGACATGTATATCCCACTGATGGCCTTCATCACGTACATTTTGCTTGTTGGCTTCATTACGGGCATTGGTTTCTTTCTCCACCTTGTGCGCCCCTACACTCCATGCCCTTTTCCTCTGTTCACATGCCCTCCAGGCCTCTGCACGGTGTTCGATTGCTGAACCCGTGCCCTGACCTCCTGTACCCTGAACTTTTTGGGGCTTTTCATCATCTTTTTTTTTCCCACCAGAATCACATATATGGCACGAGGTTGCCCCCCCCCCCCCCATACCCTGGAGGTACGGGAGGGGGGTACGGGGTGGGGTACGAGGAGGGGTGCGGCGAGGGGGGGGGTGGGGGGGGGCTAGGGGGGGTACGGGGGGGGGGTACGGGTGGGCGTAGGGGGGGGCGGGGGGCATTTACCCGTGCACACGAGAAGGCGGTGAATAGTCTGTAGACGCGGTCTGCCCCAAGTAGACGCGGTCTGCTAACGGGGGGGGGGGGGATACGGGGGGGGGGGCGTACAGGGGGGGGGGTAGGGTACGGGGGGGGGCAACTTCGGGCCGACTATCAGAATCAATCCTTTTACCAAAGTCAATTGTTTTTACCACAATCAAAATCTTATGACTATGGTCAAACAATTTGACCTACAACGACCACACGGCCCGGCGGCTGGGGGGGTGCCGGGGTCAACGACATTGGAACGGAGGGCGGAGGTCGTGTTGCAGCCAGACCTCTTTCGCCCCGGAAATCCAAGCATTGGCAATGCACATGCAGAGAGAAGTGTGAACCTGCAATGCAGCACCTTGAGGACTGGGTTTCATTCTTGTTTTCACAGACAGAGTGTGGGAAACAGGGTTTACTCTGCTTTTGTGCAAGTCAGTAAGTGTGAGGGGGAGTATTGAGGGGTTGGGGAACCGTTCACTTGGCCGTGACCGAGGGGACCTCTGGCCACTAATCCTCCTCCAACTCCTCCCCCTCAGACCCCCATCGCCATGCCACCCAGATACGTTCTCATTTTGCCACAAAACAGAATACCCACAGGTGCAGGTTGCGGATCTAACACGTTCCCAGCGCAACAAACAAATGTCCCTCAGCCCATGTCCTCTGTACTCCTGCCCCGCTGTACCCTCTGCACCCCTGCGCTCCATATGATATGATCTCACACGTCTATCACATCTATACCTGCCCTATACATACTACACCATGCACTACACACTACACACTACACACTACACACTATATCCTACACATACTTTACTCTTCCACATTCCACGCATTACACACTCTACATACTACACATACTATACTACACACTACGCACTCTACATGCTATACAACCCTACCCTTGTACACTGCGACTTCATCACGCACAACATCCTCCTGCCCTCTGCAGGTGGAGTGAATTTTTCTCCTGAGGTGTTGATTGCGACGGGATCGTCATCAATGGTGCTGACATTGACGGAGATGTTGCTGCTGCGGCTCGGGTTCTCCGTGCTCTCCGTGCCCAGACCAGTGTACTCTCTTGATTTGTTATGCTTTATTTCATATAAGTTCTTCCATGTCAGCGTCATCCTCCTCACGCGCATTGCCCTGCTGCGGTGGATGTACGTGTGTTTCTGGGTGATGTTCGCGGCCTTCCATGGGTATTTCCTGTTGCACACACTCAAATTGTATTGGCAAGGGAGCGGTAGCCAGCAGCATATGCTTTTCCTATACTTCGTTGCGGGCGTTCAATTTCCCATCTTCTTCTATTTGCAGCATGTGTAAGCACCCAGATTTCTCTCAGCGCCCTGTCGTCCGGCAGTCTCGTGCCCTCCCACCCCCCTCAATCCCGTCGGCCGGACGAATTAGACCCCTCGAGCCCCCCAAACCCCGGCCTGCAAGCCGCTCTGCTCCCCCGTCCGGATTCGGGCAGCGCCCATATTTCACCCTCCGTCTGGTGTCTGCGAGCGGCACCCCTCGTGCCTTCCCCACACACCAATCCCTGCCTCCGTCGCAGGTGACCTTATGGAAGACTCAGTGCTGGCTTCAGCAACAGTAAAAAACCCCCCTCCTTGGCAGGCGCTTGTACTCGTTTTCGAAAGAAGTGGTTCGGTTGTGTCGGTGCTTGGGCGGTGGCAATCATTGCTTCGGTTGAGTGCGCGCCGTGCACGCTGCTTTTCCTGCTTCCTCAGTGCCCAAGCACGACCTTGTCCTTGCACTGCATCCCCCGGGGACTGCACCTTGCTTGCGAAATTGGGGAGCTGGCGTTTCCTTTGATTTTGTTCAACTTGACAGGGGTGCTTGACAGGGGTGAATTGCACCACCACGTCTCACGAGAGAGCAGCTGAGAACATGCCTTTTGCGCAGGGTCCCGCCTCACTTGCATCCAAATGCCCCAGCAGGTACTTGAATTGGCTCCCGGGCAATCCCAGGCAAAATGGTAAACGCAAGTGGGTACAGAGTCACGTTCCTCATGCTGTTGACTCTGAGATGGTTGGACCGGTGGGAATCTCCGGTGGCGAAAGGGGCGCAAGTGGCTGCGAACAATGTTTGCGGAGATCGACGGATTGGTGGGTTGTCTTGTGCAGCGTGTGCATTTCGCTTCATAGTTGCTGCTTGCTCGCTCAGAACGGGGTCTCGCGTCAAGCCCATAGCTGAGTATGAAGCAGCTCATTCTGATCATGTCGAAGGTAGTACGCTGGTGGCAAGTCTGCTTCTGTCTTCTAATCCCTGGTTTTGTGATCCTGGTACCTTTCAGCTCGCCACGGCCAGGATCTTTTGCCCACCGCGGCGGGACACTTTCTGGGCGTTAACAACGGAAGGCTTGAGTTGGAATGACGCCGACGTGCAACACCACAACTATATTGCTTTGGACGATATAAATGGCCTTGTGCAAGCCCCAGGCCCACACACACACACACACACACACACACGCCATGATGTCTTCGTACTAGTCCGTTATGCACGTGTGCTTTGCAGCATAACAGGCTGTGGGCCATGGGCGTTCAAGGGGGGGGGGCTTGCATAGCTCGATCATGAAACGATTTTTGGTGTGATATTCACGATGACGCTCCATCTCACTGCCATTGTTTGGAAGTCTCCACGTCCTGTCCAAACCATTTGAGGAGATACAGGAACTCTGGATTTTACCATTTTGCAGCACAGAAAAGTATGCCATACTGCTTGGCACATGAGTGAAGGGTTCCTCATGGGCGTATTGACTCCATTGAGTTGTCACATCGTGTGCAAAAAGGGGCGGGGAGGGGGGGCGGGGAGGCATAGGAAGGACAGGGCGGCATGCAAAGATATCTTGAGCTCCATCTGTCCCTGTCCGGTCAAACGGGGACAGTGTTGCCTGGGAGTGCGCATTTGTGGGTGGTCAGTTTTAACCGAAGCTGAGTCTTCTGGCCACTTTCGGTACACCCTGCGGTACACCCAGGGACCCTTTGGATGGTGTCGAACACGTTTCGGCCATCCGCAGGTTGTGGAGCCATGCATGTTCTGTGTTGATTAAACGCGCATGAACTGACTTTGTGCCGGATTGATCAAGCACAAAGAACGTGCGCAATGCAATATCCCACGGGCGTTGAAGCGCATGAACGTGGTTGGAACCAACTCCACTGACGGAGTTTCCACCCAAAAGAGAGTCTCAGGCACAGTGCGCGCACAGTGCATACACCGAGTTTATGCAACACAGGAACCAGGACAATGGTGATGCAGCGAAAACCCTCCACCCAGAAACATACTATGAAAACTACAGTGCACTACCAAGTCTTGTGGGATTGTAATCACCGTCCACAGGCCAAGGCTTCACTCCTATGACAGGGGTCTTAGGAGTGAAGACCCCTGTCATTCTGCATGCTGATCATAGACGTCAGAATGCCAGATCATGTGTGCAGTGATGGAAGACGTTTTTTGCTTGTTTTGCTTGTTTCAAACTTTTTTTTACTTTTTTTGGATGTTTGTGGATTTTTTGGTACACTTTTGGATTCCTTGGAGTTGCACCATGTGTAAATTACATGGGACATCATAGTCACCGGCTGGAGGGGGCAAGGACACAGTACAAGACACTAGGGAACAAAGAGGCCTTCCTTGGGCCGGTTGCAATGTGCAAATAGCACTTTTCAGAAGCCTCCAAGCGGCATCATGTTGTGGGGCTCTGAAGGGAGACTGTTGGCCCAGGTTTTGACTCCAACAGCACACGGTGTGTGCACAGTGTGCGCGCAATGCGGAAGGGGAAGAATGTGCAGATGTGCAGTGCTGGCCAACATGCATACCTCGCTTCCCTCATCAACACAATGGTGGTGCTGTGCTACAGACCGGGCCCTGGACCAGCACTGGGCAGGCAGACTCCCAACTGCCTGAACTCCCAGGAAGTGTTGATGGGCTGCCTGTTGCAGTGCCGAAGGCTTGTCAAGAACATGCACACACATGCAGCTCTCACACACTCACTCGGTGCATGGGTACGTGGGCTGCAGAGCACAAGGTTTTCCTTGGCACTGCTCTGTGCTCCTCTAACAGGCATGCGCAATAGGTGCTTCCAGGCCTGGTTCGGGACGAGTGCTCAGGGACCCCATCACAGCACTTTGCTATGGTGTGTGGTGCCTGGATGCATGTACTCGACCATTCATTTCCGCTGCTTTCATTTCAGTCAGGCACAGAGGTTGGGCATGGTTTTGCAACAGGTAAAACCGAAGGGAGAGGCGGAAGGGCCTCTTAAGGGAAGGTGATCTGACTGAAGTATCAGGCAGAGGAGGAACCTATTCACACTCAAATTGAAGGGCAGTGCTCTGCACCATCACTCGATGTTGTCACCCTATACCATCACCCTTTCCTGTCACTCTACACCGTCACTCTCTACCGTCGCTGTATACTGTTACTCTATACTGTCACTCTATATCGTCATTCTGTACCTGCATGCTCTGAAACATGCCCCCCCCCCCCCCCCCGCCCCCCAACGATGTTTCCTGGCACATTACAGGTCGTGCATGGTTGCACACCGGGGTTTTGCTGGTTATTTGTTGCTAAGATGCACAGCACACAGTTTGTGTTTTCCGCTGAGAAACATTGAACGCAAACACCCCCCCCCATCCCCCTCCCCCCCTGCACAATAGCCAATGGAGCACTCTGATTGAACTTGCGTGTTTCACTGAATTAATCATGCCTCACGCAAGTATGGCTTTTGTCTCAGCATGGCTGCCCCCTCTGACCGTTGTTTTGCCTGATTTTTGCTGTGCTTGCGCAATGGGGAGTGGGTGTTGAGCAGAGGTGTAGGTTCACATTTGTTGTGCTTCTACCAATGAATGAGGGTGTGTGTCAAGACAGCAGTCTGCAGCACGAGCGGCAGCAAAGAATCGGACGTTTGGAAAGGAGAGAGCCCCTAAAATTTTTGCCCACAACATCCGTCATATCTGTGGACATCTGTGGACAGTGCAGCCCTCTTCACCCATTTCACTGCCTACACCTCTGGACTTAGCCTGGATGTGCCTGAGTATGCAAAGACCGATCAAATCGGCACTCAAGGCCCACACACTGCCGAGTGAAGGAGCCAGAAGAGGTTTCCACGTCAGTGAACTGCCCATCAGCATGAAGGAGCGTGCTGTGCATGCGTTGTGGGACGTTGCCTGTCATGTTGAGACTACTGCACCAGCCTGAGGCATTTTGTTGTGCTGGCCCACAAACTCGCCTCATGTGAGTGTGTGCTCTGGCGCTGTTTTTGTCCCTCTCTTGATTGCACCGTGAAAATTGCCAAGGGTCGCAAGGAAGGATGACGTGCCATACCGCTACCCTGACAGTAACAGCAACACATTTGTCCCAAGTCCACGAACCTCACCCTTCTACCTCCCCCTTGTGAGAACAACACCCTGCCAGAACAACAGGAGGTGTCGTTTCTGCAACTTTCGGAGGTGTTTTTTTTCTGCACCTGCACGTGTTCTGTAAATCAGCTTGAAGAGAGGTTGTTAGATCAAGCGCAGGCGCGGGCGTTGTACCCCCCTTTTGGGGGGTCATTCGCGTAGCATACCTCAAGGCATGATATTTGATGTCCAACCCCTTGTAAAATCATTATTTTGCCCAATAAGACGATCCCCCAATGGGTTTTTTGATTCTGCGGCCTCTATCCCCTGAAAATGGATATCACTTTTTTTTTGGAGGGGGGGGTGGGGGGGATGGGGAGAGGGGTCAAAAGTTTGTGCTCAGAAGGGTTTGAACGAGGGACAGATTGGGCAGAGCTGACAGGTCAGCCGGCGCCGCCGGCAGTGGTCGGCCTACAGGTCTGTGGTCGGCTGCATTACCATTTGACCAGTTGCTTGTTCTGACAGTTGCTACTCTCCCCACTGCTTGTATCCGAGTCTGCCACCGAAAAAACCCAAACTGTGTGTTTCTGTCTGCCTGCCTGCTTGCCCAACTGACTGTCTGACTGACTGCTTGCCTGTTTAACTGACTGTTGGCTGACTGTCAGCGTCTCTTCGAGGTGCACTGCCGAAGGCAATAGAATTTGAATGGTGGTGGTGGCACTGCACTCGACAGAGAGCAGAAACATGCCTTCCCATAAAGCGCACACACCGCGCCTGAGCCTCACTTATGGCCGCGCCCTCAACAGGCGGGGCCTCCGCGTCCGTGCCCCCCGACAACCCGCTGCAACCCCTACGGTAGGCTCTGTGGATACCGGGGTTCATCGACCCGGTCATCGCACTCGTAGGAAACGTACTGGCCCCAAAGGCGACGGGCCCAGCCCGCCGAGCGCGCCACGGGGGCGTCGCAGCAACTGGGCGCATGGGCAAGGTGCCGCGGACCTGCCCATGCCCGCCACCGGCGAGCAGCAGGCGTATGTAGCGCCGGGGCGCAACAACAAGGAGCTCCTGCAAGTTGTGAAGCAGCTGCAAGTTGTGAAGGAGCTGGGAGCAGAGATTGTGGACCCAAGGGGGAACGTTAGTGCGCTGGGCGCGCGCCGGGCATCTTTTGTGACCCGTGCCCCACCGGTGGCCTTCTAGGGGGTGCACTAAGGGGGCGCACTTAGCGCAGTGCAACTATTTGGGCGTCTGGCTGTACTAGAGACCCATACTTTGAGATACTGGGAGCATCATGGTGACCCCTGGCATAGGCTTTGTTTTCTGATTTTGTCCCCTTTGTTGGGGACCCCCGAGAATGAAGGGGTGACGTAGCATTTCCGCCCTCTTTTGGACCCCAACCTTCCGGTGCTATTGAGGAAACCGGGACAATCTTTGTTACGCTTTTGTCACCCCCCCTATGGACCATGGGAGCATGTCCTGCCTCATGTTTGGAAAGCAACTCGGCCGCCACGCAAGATGAGGCAGAGGATGAGGCAGAAGGGTGTGTGTTGTGTTGCCAGAAGCACTCCACCGTCGCAGTTTGTGATGAGTGTAAGGAGCACTATTGTACTGAATGCATTGACACCCACACTTGTGGGACCAATGTTGTTCGTTAAGTACAATACAGATGACAGTTGGAGTTGTTGAATTCACAGATATTGCTTTATTATGCAATGTGCTTTGTAGGGAAGGTGTGCAGTGCAACATGGTCTACTTGGGGGGCTTCTCCATGAGAGGGTAAATCTGGGGCTGAAGTCGGGATAGTTAATAGAAAAGTAGCGCGCCAAGTGCACACCGGGCAAACATTCCCCCTCAGGGCCACGGCAACCAGAGAACGAGAGCAGACGGCTCATCGTAGGTTGGTGGCCCCCATCTGCGGAACAATGGGGCGCACAGCGGTGAGCACGGGCGGCAGCTGAGAAGCAAATCAACGGGCTGCGGGATGCGACCGGCTGCCTAGCGGAGGCGGGGCACTGCAGCCCGCCCATAGCAGCAACAAGCGGGCTGGTAGGTAGGTGGTGCCAAGCCGGCAAGCGGCGGTGGAGGAGGGCATTCCCCAAAATGTGATTGGGGAGGCAAAGGCATACGCCACAGGCACTTGGCACACGCTCCGGGGTGCCTATGTCTGGACGGCGCCATCCCGGTTCCCGCCACATCCTTTTGTGGCTATGCAACCGCGTTGGGTGGCTATGCAACCGCGTTGGGCGGCAGAGGACATTAAGTTGGCGTTGGAGTGGCACAACCTGCATGGGCACTTGATACGACGCTATGTAGAGCAGCAGGAAAGTGCCGAAAGGACGGCGCTAGTTCAGCGGGAGGGGGCTCGGCAGGCCCGGCACGCAGCAAGCAGCATGGCAGACGAGGGCTGTGGGAAGGGTGGACAAATGGCATTGAGGAGTATTCCATGACTGGCGTAGATGTTGAGGACAACACCGTTGTCAACAATGTCGTAGAAGTTCTGTATGAAGTAGTGGGACCTAAGACAGGAAGGTCCAACACACTATAAGGGCTCACAACGCAATCACATTGCACCCCACAAATGTCCAAAGGACGCAGACTCAAGCTCGGCATTAACTGTGCGCCAAGTCCGAGCCTTAGGGACTCGGGCCACCAGCACATGAGCCACAGCTTGAAGATAGTCTCGGGACGGCTCCCACGCCCCCCATGTTCGCACTCCAACTCGTCCTGGTGAGTCTTCCCAGTAGAGCCCGGCTGGATGGCCTGCCGTCCCCGCATTGGCATCCAGCTCCAATACTCGGTTAGCGGCCCCGTGGGAGCCATCAGGACCGTGTACCAAGTCATGCGCGCAGGGATTGCCACACCTTCATCTTCTCTACTTCAGGGGCGGCAACAGACACCTGCAACGCGCCCGCTCGCCCTAAGGGCCTTGCTCGCCGCCTCCAAAGGGAGAGGCAACCATACCTCCAAGCGGTGCCCTGCGCGTTCGCCCACAGCCATATGCGGCTGCACAATCACGTCGGGAGCTGGAACCCTTTTGAGATGGCTCTAGGCCTCGCGTTTGGCCCATTGCATGCACTTGTGCTCGTGCCCCCCCCCCCCCCCCGTCCCTTGCCGAGAGAAGCATGGCTTGGTCAAGCAAAGCCGTGGTGCACCTGAGGTTGCCAATCTCCAGCGCCAGCGGCTGCAGCTCCTCATCCCGCTCATTGTCCAACATGGCGTCCTCCGGCGTGGCATCTTCAAGCTTACGTGCCCACGTGGCCATGAGCATTGACCCGCGGGGCTAGATTGACAGCCCTTTGCTCTGCTATCTCCTAGGGCTTGCGCTTGACTGTGACAACGCACTGGAGTCTATAGCCTGCAATCTCAAGGTCCATACGCCGGGATGTGAGCGCCCGCATGGCAGTATCTGCCATGGCCTTGCTGGACACACCGTAGTTGACCAACAGCACCGTCTTGACATTTGTGACCGGTTCCTGTTGCTCTAGGTTGTCCTCAGCACTCGCATGCGCCTCTGCAAGGGACAGGCCCACCAGCGCGGCCCGTTGCAGAGCCGCCAGGTTGTCGGCAACCGGCCACTCCGATGGTGGCTTCCTAGGCGTGATCCGCCGCAACCGCCCTGGTGTAGCTCCTTGTAGTCCTCCTCGGTGTATGCTCACGCCGCCTATACCGTGGTGGTACCTAGGATGAGTGCGAGGAGCGTGGAGGCGATGGGCTGGTATTCATCCACCTTCATGTGTTGTTCCATGTCGTAGTAAACCCAATTGGCACATCCTAGAACGGGGCACTTGATTGGCTCGTTGTCTACGAACATTTTACACAATGCCATATCATGCTTCACAAACCATCTGTGGGCACAAAATGCATTAATGGGCTGAAATTGTGCTTTGGCAGTTGTCACCTTGTTCACTACAATAGCGACACAACTCGGAGCCCGGTGGGTCACATCCCACCCCCACTGGAAATTTGATGCCCCTCCCTCGGAGCAAGAAGTGTGGCAGCGCTCCCCAGGCGAGCAACGCGCTTTAGAGGTAGGCGAAACGGCCAACAGTGTACAATGCAGATGTAACCCAAAGGTAGCACCCACTGCCAAAAGGCACAAGGACTAGAAAACAAGTAAAAAAAACTCTGCGAGTCAAAATTGCAACGGGAGGCAATGGCGAAAACCGACGAGGCCGAAGAGGATACATGGCCGCGCGCAAGCAACCAAGACGCCGAGCATGATGTGGCAACACGCCCCTCGCTACCATCAAGATCCCCCTCCTCCACTTCACCAGCGTCCTTCGCCTAGTCCGATACGTGCAAGCAACCCCCTTTGTTGTGGGTGTAGTGGTAGTAGGTGTAGTAGTAGCAGTTCTTGTTTCCGTCACTTTCAGTGCTTTTACCGTTGCTTTCTGCCAAGATGTAGCTGGTGCAAATTATGATCCAAGTGGAGGATCACAACCCTCAAATTTTGATGAAGAGAAAGAGGATAGTAGTTCGCGGACCTATGATGCCTCGTCCAACTCAAGCTGCAGCACGTCCTCATCATCTAGCTCCTCGTAAATGCTCGTCAGTGAGGTTGCTCCGGTCGGACATCAAAGAAAAAAAGCACGACAAAGAAGTTTAGTGGGGTCTCATAAATTTTTGCCAGTCATCTCCTGACGGACCACTGTTAGGTTTGCCTTATGGCGTGGCAGTCGCCTACCGCACTGGAGAGCCCTCTTGTACATGCTTATGGGCTGTGGGTCTGCGCCCCGTGCCCTGCATTGCAAGGATCCACCGTATCATATGCTGAAGTGAGGCCCACTGACCAAGAACTATCTTGAGAACTCTTCGAACTTTTGGAGTCAACCAAGAAAAAAGAAAAAGTGCACGACAAAGAAGGCCTACTCGGCTTACCGTAAGACACGGACACTGTGAAGACACACCTCAAAAGAAGGCCAAGGCCATGCATACTTGAACATATGTGAGGCGACGATCCCAGCTTGAGGGGCTGTGGGGAGCATTGAAAACCTCGTGTTCGACCAAGGCCATGTAATTTGGATGGGATTCCCACAAAAATGTTGTGAACCAATTTGGATCTTCATTGTGTGAACCGGCTTGGATATCCATTGTGTCAACCGGCTGGGATCTCTATTGTGTGAACGGGCTTGCATCTCCAATGCGTGAACTAGCTTGGATCTCCAAGTTAGATCACTGGGTCATTTTGGAGCAGGTGCCATATATTGGCACCAAGGCTGTGCCGTGTACATGGTATGATAGTGTAAAGTGAAACAGCTTGGTGGGAAGATGGGCATCGTGGCAGGCTCTAATTAACTGCTATTCAAGTCGCTAGTCAAATTCAAAATAAACGCGTTTATGCGTTTATTTTTCAAAAAACGCCCGTTTTGGGGCGAGAATCGCTGTTTATCGATGTTTATTGATGTTTATTGGTGTTTTCACATATTGTTGCATGCATTGGGGAAGGTTTTGGGTTGCCTTGTTGTGCCATTCGCTTGCAAGTTGTCATTTCCGGTAGGTATCATTTAAATTTAAATAATCATAAACGCCATCTCGTTCGCTTACAACAAAGAGGTCAGGGAAATGTGCCTCTTGACACTTTGTGACGGATTGCATTTGTACATCCACATTAGAACAACAAGCTTCAACACAAAATAAACAAAGTTCTCGCTTCTAATTCACCGCATGTCCGTACGCATTACCATAAATAGATAGACAAAGCCTGAACTTTGCTGTTTCCTGTGTTTGTCCAATGTGCCAGAAGAATTATCATCTCTCGTCTTCTTGTTTGTTTACCCTTCAGTCCCTCTTTTCCTATTTCGCATCTCGGGATGGGTGGTGATGTATGGATGCGCCGCCTCGGTCCGGTCGCTCCCGAGGGTGCTGATTGGATGCATTTCAGCAATGCCGCGGCTGCCCTCTGGTACCTACACTCCCCCGACGGTGGGTCATTGACGAAGTTGGCCCACATCCAAGTCATGCGCGCCGCCAAGTCGGATGGCACGCGCGATGGCTGGGCCTTCACCCTCAAGAAGCCGGCGTCTAGTTCAGGCGCATCGGCTGCCCCACCTCCGTCGTCCTCACGTGCCACCCCCTCCCTAAGTCCTTTTCTTCTTGTTCCGGTAAGGTGTGCATGTTGTGGTGCAAACATTTGTGGCACCAAGTATTCTTGTCAGAGGTGCCACAAGGTGGTTGATGAGGCGTGCATGACCATGGTTGGATCAACCGTGCATTGCTTCTCGTGCACCTGCCGTGCCTGTGGACAGGAAGTGTCCACGCCTGATGTGGAATGCCACACGTGTCATTTCCGCGTATGTCCAGGGTGCACCACAGATGGTATTTGCACCTCCTGTGTTGAGAGGTGCCGGCCGTCTGACCCCCCTCCCCCAAGAAACGGCAGTTCAGAAGGGAGTGGCTTCTTACCCGGTCTTGGCTAAGGTATGAGGCTACTACGGACAAGATGTGGTGCATTGCATGTAAACAGTATCCTCAACTTGGCCACTCTGTTCCCTTCGTGCAAGGTACTTCAAACTTCATGTTGTGCACCCTTAAGCATCACCAGCGGTCGGGCTCACACGCTGTGTCCTTGGCCTTGTGGCAATCAGGTGGTCGGGTGACGTCGGTCATTAAAACCTTGCCCCCTCATGTGCTACAGGGCATCCTGGTCCTATTCAGGACCGTGTACAGGATTGTGCACCGCGCTGGTCCCCTCAGTCATGTGGAAGGGGATGCCGAGCTCGTGTCACTCAATGGAGGCACAATTATCCCAAGTTATCGTTCACCCTTCTCGGCTAGGGAGGTGCTGCGCTTTATTTCCCAACCATTTCGCATTTCCCAGGGTCTAGTAATCAAGGAGTCTTCTTTTTTCTCCATCGCATCAGACTCGTGCACAGACCGCGCAGCAAAGAAAGAAGAGCTTTTTTATGTTCGTGCCGTCGTTGATGGAGTGATGGCTACCAATTATTTCTCTTGCCAACCCCTCCCCTCCGGCACCGCTCCAGGAATAGTTACTGCATTGAAACGGGCAATGGCCCATGCAGACGTGGATCTTGATGTTTGGATCCGTAAGCTCTTTTTCTACTGTGGGGATGGGGCCAGTGTGGTTCAGGGCGAATGTGGTGGGATTATCCGCATCATCGGCGACTTGCAGAAGGAGATCGCAGGCTATGATGTGGTGGTGCCATATCACGCATCGTGTCACAGATGCGAGCTGGCCTTTAAGGCCGCCATCGCCTCCGACCATGCGTTTCTTGATCTACTTGCTGACACGTTGCAGTGTGTTGCGCTGTTTTGGAATAATGCTCCCTCTAGGCTCAAGACATTGCATGCATTGGCTCTCGCCCTCGATGCCGCATTCTTGAAATTAGGGGATCTGCACACTCGTCGCTGGTGTGCTTTTGCAGCAGATGCCTTGCGCCGTATGAAGCGGTGCTATGTGATTGTTGTCCTTGGTTTGCGTGAGGTACACCTGAGCAAGGCAGTCCACAAAGAACAAAGAGATGCTTTGCTTTTTGCACTCACGAACGAGGTGTTTCTATGTGGTCTGTTTTTTATGCTGGATGTTGTGCAGGCTTCAGCCCTAATGTCCCAGGGAATCCAGGTGACGAAGAGGTGCTCTGCTCTGATTGATCACAGTGTGGAGGCATGCGTTGCTGAGTTGGACAAAGTAGCGCGATGGGAAGGTGATGAGTGGCCAGCATTCAATGCCGCTCTGGTTTCTCACGAGGGCTCCCATACACGGTTTTATGGTGTCCCCCTGCACAACAGCACCGGGCGCACAGAATTCATGTCGCAGGCAAGTGATTTTGTGGCGAGGGCACGTGATGAGTTGTGCTTCTCAGGCCCCCCGGCGAGTCAATGCGTGGCGCCAGAGGACAACGTTATCAATGTGGACGATGACGAACAAGACGAGGAGGAGAACGAGAGGGACGAGGGTGGTGAAGGGGAGGAGGGGCAGGAGGAAGAGGAGGGTGAGGGGGAGAGGCGCTTCTGCCTCGGGCAGGAGCACGACAGCAGGGCTGTCAGGGAGCGGGAGGGGAGTGAGTGGCCACCGGACTTCTAAAGCAACTGCAGTGGGGCAGTGGAGCCCGCGCACATAAACAAATACAAAGATGTTCCGCATGTTTATGTTGTGCTCTTGTTTCATGTGCAGGGTATGGATTACAGGAAGGGATGAGCCAATATTATTATTCAGATGCAAGCGCAAACAGCGGGGGAAAAAAAAACAAGGCACAGCGGAACAATCATTTCAGTTGAATGAAGGTCCCAAAAATAAACATTTGAATGAAGGTCCCAAAATTAAACATTTGAATGAAGGTCCCATAAATAAACAAGGATTGGGAGCATCCAAAAATAAACAGCATGGGATTTGTTTTGTACCAAAGTTGAAGGCATACAGACATATCTAAACATGTAGTAGAGAATTATACAGACCTCAATGGTACCAGCCACATGGAACAAAGTTGTGTCCTATGAACCTGCAATGAAAGGAATGGGTATAAGGAGGCAAGCAGCTGCAGAATGATCATTTTTGCAAACAATTTGTTTAAAAAAAACGGTAAAAAAACAACCAATTTTCACCAAAATAAACAAGTTACTAGTCACTAGTCAAATGGCCTTTGGATAGTGTTTAATTAGAGCTTGCATCGTGGGGTCCACAACGGACATGGGGCACCCATTGAACGGCCAAGACGAGCCATCCGAACCACATGAGGTCCATCAACTAGCGCTGTAAGGCAATGGACACGTACATAGTGGCAGAGAAATTGGAGCAGCCGGGTGGGAAGATTGATGCCGTGGGGTCCACAATAGACATGGGGCACCTATTGAACGGCCACGACGGGATTGTACCCACGCGGGGTCCACTAGTTGCTTGCCCGGGTTCTCGCCCCTGTGCATGGGGCCGACAAGAGACCCGGGTGGGGCGCTGCAACACGATACGTAGCTAAGAGTACTCAGGGGGTTTTGTAACCCTTAACGTTAATGCCACCCGACACACATAATCATGGTGTTCCCATCCATGGCATGACATGACTTTGGCACTAGTTGGCAGTCCTAATGGGCTATCCAAGGTACTAGCCCATCTCCTACATGCCATTTGTGACATGTAGCTATCGGTGGCCCCTTTTCCATAGCATGCATTGCAGCACAAGTTCACGATTGAGCGAACAACATGCATTGCTGACGTGGGAATGATGATGTGTGACATGGGAAGAAAAAATTTTTTTTGTAGGACCAACTTTTTTTTGTACCCCCCCCCGCTCCCCTAGGGCTTCGAAAAAATATCCCACCCGGTAAAAAATCCCCCCCCCCCCCAGCTGTCCGCACCACCTTTGTTTCCCATGTACTTGGTCCACACCACTTTATGGTGCACGCCTTTAATGCACAATTGGCATAATGTGGACTTAGCAAGCATTGCTTTTGAGTGCAAACAAAATAAAATTGTGGCGGTGTTGCAAAGCACCGCAAGCACAAAAAGAACAAACAAATGTGATACCAATGAGACATGCGTAGATAGCGGGTGTGACTCAAGAAGGCAAACGGCCCTCCATCCAATTCAATCCTATTGAATTGAAAGGTAGAGTCTAGCAGCCTTGTAAGAGTTCCCCAACACCAGTACCATGCTGTGCCGGCATAGCCTTGTGCCACAAAGCCCCTACTGTGTTGGGGTGTTTATGGCAGGGAGGGATCACAAAGATCAAGAGTGGTAGCATAACTACTGCCAGCTTGGGGTCCCCAAGATGCAGAGGAATCAAACGTGGCTCCAAAACCTGTCCCATCTCAAGGTCCATAGATGGGGAAGAATCACAAGTGGTTGCATAACCCCTGCTGTACATAACCCTTGCCGTCTTGGGGTCCCTAGACTGGGGAGAAATCACAAGTGGCTACATATCTCTTGCTATCTAGGAGTCCCTAGAATGAGGAAAAATCAAAAGTGGTTGCAGAACTGCTGCTGTTTCTGAGTCCCTAAATTAGGCAGGAATCAAAGAGACATGACCCTTGCCGTCTCGAGGTCCCCAAAATGGGGGGAAATCAACAGTGGTGGCAGACCCCCAACTTTCTCCGGGTCCAAAGAGCCTTCATATCTGCTGCCGTCCTAGGATCCCCAAAGTGGGCTGGAATCAAAAGTGGCTACATAACCCCTGCTGTCTTGGAGTCCCCGAGATGGGGAGAAATGAAAAGTTGCTGCATAGATCAGCTGTTTCGTACTCAGTTCGGGGTGTGACAGTCGTGGATATTACTGAGTGGCACGTACGGCGGAACCATTCCTCACAAAACTGAGTTTCTTGCAGGCACTGGTCGAAATTCAGTCTTGAGTGTACCGGAAAAAAACAAGTGAGGCGTCAAACAACAATCATGCCGGATGCTAGTAGGCTTCGTTCTGCTAGAACGTATCCAGAGCGTGAATTCGTTGTCAGCCAAGCGCACAGTGTGCAACTCCGCAAGGCATGTCTGCTGGGGCGGTGCCTGTTGACCAACACCAGTGCATCGCTCACCCCTCATATCATAGTGCCCCCTTGAGATCCCAGCGCGCAGCCCAGGGCATTTGTTAGTGAACGATTTCTGGAAGAAAAAAAAAACAACGCCGACCTCCAACCGCTATCAGGTACCTTCTTACTGCTATTGGATACCCCTGTCCAATTGTGTACCTAATGAGGCGGTGACTGGATCGCCTGATTTGATGTTGTTTCGATGAAAAAGCGTCCTGTACAGCCCCCTCTGCTTTGTTTGTCGCAGCTGTCTTCCTCCTGGGGGTACAGGCGTCACTTATGATTGGTACCCGTTTCTCTTGGAGGCCCTACAGGGCCGCCGCGAAGCTCATCACGCGGGCTAGCTACACCACCGACAATGGCACTACAAAGTTCCCGACCACCGAGTCCAAGGCCAGTTATGGACTGGGGCTGAAGATTGGGGTCGATCTGGCCAACACCTCATTCAAGGGCGTGGACGAGACTGCTTTGTACGAGGGGATCTCCGATGGTTTGCACGGTCGTACAACACAGGTGGAAGTGGAGACGCTCCGGGCAGCGTTGACTAAGGTGCAGCAGGCCATGCGCGAGGCTGATGCTGAGAAGAAGCAGCCCGAAGAGGTGACAAATCCGGTGCACACGGCAAGGCTTTTTGTGTTGTTTTTGATGTTAACAAACGCCGACCTCTGCCGTCAGTTACCACCTTCGGTGAATCTTCAACTGCCGTCGGTTTTCCTCCAACCGGCGTTGTTTGCCTTTCAAGTGCTGTCCAATTGTATCCCCAAATAATAAGCTGGCTACTGAACAGCCCGAGTTTTTTTTTGTCTTAATTAAAAAACATCATGGCACACAGGAGGCCCCTTGGCCTTCAAGCAGCCCCCATCCCCATCCTCTTCCAACCACCTGACGTCTAACCCACAGGGGGGGTATCACGTGTGGGGCCGGATCCCCACCCCTCAAAGACCCCCCAACCTGCACCCGTGGGCAACAGCAGGTGCCAATGGGGCGGGGGAGGGGAGTGCGTCAGACATGCCACAGACGGCACGGGCGTGGCACAGGCCTGTGGGGCAACAGAGCTGACGAAGGTGTGGCAGGTGGAGAATGGAAAAATGGGATTTTACTCCCCAACGTGTGTGTATTCACAATGCTCGGAGCAAAACGGCGAAGTCAAAAATGTCGTCAACAGAAAATTATTTTTTGGGGCCCCACCCCCAACCCCCCAACTCTCTCCGGAACCCGACAGTTACTGCTTGTAGGGAGGGAAGCCCGTAAAGAGGAGGCATTTCAGGGAGCTCACAGGTCTTGAGCTGTAGCTGGTTCGGTGGTTTTTGGTTGGTTGCAGGGTGTTTGGGCAGCATTTTGCGCTTTCAACCGCAATTTGGCCCATTTGATCCTGTCCGTGCATTGTGCATGCTGGTGTCTTTTTGTGTGTGTGGCCCCCCCTTCCGTAGGTCCTGTACGTTGTGGTTCTGTGTTGAACCCCCCCCCCCCCTTTGCGGCCCCTAACAGAGCCAACCACCAAGGCCTTGTGCCAACCCCCCCCCCCCCCCTTGCGAGACTCTGACAGTGCGGTTTCGACAGTGCGCCTTTCGCACACCAATTTGCACTGTCCCTCCTGCCACTCTTTTTTGAAGTGATGTGCCTTTGAGTGGTAGCAATCTAGTATCTCTTGGTAGGTGAGGGTGTTCAACATGGTAAGTCTACCAAAGGTTCCATCTACACCTTCGCTTAGCTCACCGTCATTAGGTTGTACCTCCTCTTGCAATACCCTGAACGCCCCCTCGCCATTGTAGGGGGTCATTTGCCCTTTTGTTTTTGGCAGTCATGGCTTCGTCTCATCTCGTAGCC
Source organism: Eutreptiella sp. 'Long Island Sound 2002' (assembly GCA_964036045.1). Lineage (NCBI taxonomy): Eukaryota > Euglenozoa > Euglenophyceae > Eutreptiales > Eutreptiaceae > Eutreptiella > Eutreptiella sp. 'Long Island Sound 2002'. Next base: position 7,491,574 of record OZ038379.1, on the reverse strand, counting down.
ACCCATGGGGGACATCTGACGCGGTGCAGCGCAAGCACCGCAAATATAAGGGCAACTGGGGGCAGCCCGGCAAGAGTGGTAAGAGTAAGCACAGTGGCCGGTGCAAACCCCCTTCTGACCAGTGCTATTTCACCCAAACAACTCCAAGTGTTGCCTTTTTCAGATGCCCGCACCCCACCTCACTCCTGGCAGGGGTTCTCAAGTTGGTAGGGCAACAGGGCCCTGCAGACACCTGCACTGCATCATGACTCATGCGCCCTTGTTTCCGGGTTTGAATCTCAAGATTCGAAGGTCGCACTCCATCGGCGCCAGGAGTAAAGCCGCGGCCTCCGAACACTCCAAAAGACCCCCCTGGTCGAGAGTCCGCACCCGGGGGTCTGACACTGATGGTTAGACACATGCCCTGTCGTGCGCTCGTATGTCGGCGGGTGGTCCTCAGAGGGGACTCATGCCCCGAAGTCAGGCCTGCGCTTGAAGGGGGTGTTGTCCCCCCCATCCCCCCATTCGGTGATGATCGTCAGTTCCGCCCCAACCACTTCTGACTGCCCCCAAATGCCCTCCAATCGTTTTGCAACCGCCAGCACGGCTACTGAAACTGCCTTCCAACCGCCAGTAACCGCACCGGCAGGCCCCTTTTTAAACTCCCCTTCAGCCTCCCTCCCCCTCAACCGCAGCCCCTCCAGAAGTGCCCACCCGCTCCACCTGCCCAACGCCTCCGGCAGGACTTCCTGAGGATCAATGGTGCTCGGGAAGGGGTGGCCACCACCGCCTCCGGGCTGCAGTTCGAGGTCCTGCAGACCGGCACCGGGGCGACCCCTGGGGCCACGAGCACCATCAAGGCCCACTACAAGGGCACCCTCATCGACGGCACCGAGTTCGACAGCTCCTACAAACGGGGCGAGCCCATGACGTTTCAGGTGGACCGGGTGATCAAGGGCTGGACGGAGGCCCTGTGTCTGATGCAGGTTGGCGCCACGTGGCGGCTGTACATCCCCTCGGACTTGGCGTACGGGGAGCGCGGTGCAGGGGACGTGATCCTGCCTTTCAGCACACTGATCTTTGACGTAGAGCTGCTGGAGATTGTGGAGTAAGCATTGCGGGGGGGCACTGAGGCTTCCCTGGCAAATCTGCCGTGTCCAGCAACTCCAGGGCGTGGGGATCCCTCCTCCGGGGCCACAGATTGGATGTGGGCAGATCATCCTGAGTCTGAGATCCGATGCGGGTGGGTGATACTGAGACTCGTATCGGACGTGGGTGGATCCTACTCAATTTGAGTCAGATGCGGGCCGGGCCCCCACCAGACTGTCGGACAGCTTGCTCTGAACGGCTTAATTGCAGTGGCAACAGACCCTTTAGACCCCAATGCTCCAACGATCCCGATGGAAGGTGTGCACAACAAAGCGTCTCAAGAGACTTATATCTGACGCGCGTAACACTCACGCGGCGTTATGCCACAAGCGCATGTGTTCTGCATCAGGACAGTGGCTTTCCGCTTCTGTCGCCCAAACTCCTGAATACCTTCTGGGGCTGCGCCACATCTTCAACTGGGGTGCTCTCCCGGCGGCTCTGCGGGCCCTTCAGCAGCATTTGTGTTGCTTCAGCATAGGGCCCACTATTCACTCGCTCTGGGCCTGCTGGGGCCTTCATGGCACTACAGGGGTCATGTCCACGGTGCACATCACTATGAGCTCTCGATAGCAGCAGATTTTACTGAGTGGCCCGTGGCACTAATGCCTACCAGAACTCAGTCCCCCTGCCGGACACTAGACCCCCCCCCCCCCCCCACACACACATAGTGCAGTGCAGTGCGCGGATATCAGTGGTGCTGGTGGAGGATCCACACGCACACACAGCGACGAAGGGGGGAAGGTCTCCAGCCCCAGGCTGCATTTGGAAACAAGAGGCCGAAGGAAACAAGAGGCAATTGTGAGCAGTGGCACAGACATTCCTGAGGCCATCCCCAGCGCTGAGGTGCACGCACGTTGCGCAACTCTGTGTCTCCATGGCATCCTCATGCTCGACCAGCAACAACCTCCAACGTATGCTTCTCCATTTCCTGCATGCTTGGTCACACTTGGGCCGACATCCCACGAAGAACTTTGCTCCACTCAGTCTGGAGTGGGAAGATGTCTATGGGTTGTCCCATGGTTGATGACACTTGGGCCCATTTTACTACCATGGCGTGTGTCCGCGTCTTTGTTGACAAGTATGATAGTTCACTCGTTTCTGAGGCCACAGAAATCCTTCCAACAGATTGCAGGTCCTGCCTGACATGTCACATGGCGCCACAGAGTCCAACGCGAGAGTATCATTGGTGTGTCAGAAAAGTTCACTGACCAGCTGATGCGCCCACCTAAGCTGATCTTGGCACAACAAGGAGCGGGACACGGGGGAAAGGGGAACTGTCAGTTGGTGTAGGATTTATGGCCTGTGCTGCTGGAACGGATTATAATTGTCGCTTGGCAAGGGTGGTTGTACCATTCTATCAGGCCTTGGAATCATCTGCTAGGGTGGACTTGGTGCTAGAGGAGTGCCCTGCAGGGGAATGCATACAGTTTGGGAAAGGGATGGGGTAGAGGCTTGGGACAAGCTTGTGGACAGGATTTGGGGGTTTCCTGACAGGGTCCAGGCCACGGTTCGGGATTACAGCCAGGGGGTGGGGCCAGTGAAGGGGTTGGTATAGGGATTGGCAAAGGTTTGGGCAAGGGATTGGTCTGGGGCTTTGGACGGGGTTGCTGAGAGGGCTGTGTGGATGTGTTTGCAGAAGGGTTTCCAATGGGATTCCGGATTGGGTTTGGGACAGGGACTCAGCCTAGTTTGGCACCAGGATTACTGACATGGTTTGGGATGTGGTTTGCACCGGTGTTGGGTATGGGGTTAGGGCAGGGTTTCATAGTCTGGGACAGCACCTTGCTTACCCTTCTACAGTTGCGTGTCAAGTCTGCTTTGTGGAAAGTTTGAAGCTTTTGGTAAGTAGGGAGCAAATAAATGGCTTCTCAATGGGAGCCCCCGCATGGATAGCATGGAGGCAGAGAGCAAAGGGAACATGAATCAGCAAAACTGGTTGTTTTTTGTAAAGATAAGATAAGTAGTTCCGTAAAATAAGAGACATGATCTCAGTATACATGTGTTGCAAATTCGCATATCCAATTATGCACAATGTAGTTGAGTAAAATTTGCATTTGGCAAGAGATTTCCAAGAAGTACAATCCTTATTTTTTTTTTTGCATTCCAAAATGCATGTTTGTGCAATATGGACAATTGTATGGAGCGATATCATGGAGCCAAATCCTGTTTTGATGAGTGGAAGGACAATTTGTACAAAAACATGCAGCCTATAAATGTCATGGTGTTAACACACAAGCTGCCGCCACCAAATGTTATCACAAAGGATCATACTTAGGTGACAAAGTTTTTGGCAGACATAAGTTAACTTACTACGAAACAAAAACTCGTTGGAGGTCTACACGCAATGGCCAAAAGAATTTCATGTGTGAGTCTGTGCTCTCCATTGGAGCATGGTAAGGCTTGATTCATGTTTAGAGAACCTTCTGCATGTGGTACAAAAAGGTAGGTTACATGCTACACAAAGGGAAAAGTGCGGAGATATGTCCAATCTTTGTATGTAAAGATGTGTTGAACAGACATCATGTGTTGGTGAATGCTGCAATCGTAGCTTATGTTCTAAACAGAAGCACTTCTGAAAACAGTACAAGTGTTAAACCTGCGCTGCATTGGACGGTTTCCGGCGATGGTCCAAATTGGTGTCTTTGATAAGGGGCAATTGAATGTGTTCTACAAAACATCTCTCTATTTTTTGCATTCCGAAGGACAAGTTTAGCGCAAAGAGATGTGTATCACCAACCCAACCACCAGCGCAGCTCGCACATTGTTTTGACCAATACGGCCGAGTACCCAGCAACATGCAACCCTTTTTGACCGCCGGGCATTATGCCAACCTTGCAGTATAGGATGTTGTTGCCAAACTAGTTGTCAACCCGCTCATCCTTGGCTCACGGTGTGAAATCTTCGGCATTTCGTAGAAAGGCTGCTTTTTGGAGCACACCATGACCCCTATTGGCCGAGTAATAACTTGTGAGTTGCAAGCTAGGGTAAGATCTCAGTAAGAAAAAGTGTATTTCAATGCCTTTGGGGATAGCTTTAGTTGTATTAAAGATGCCTTGAGGCTGTTGATGTGAGAGATATATGGCAAATGTGGAGCAATGTTGCTCATGCCAATGGTGAGTGGAGGGCATGCATAGAAATGGATGCATATATGGGAATGGAATGGCAATACATACATGACATGACAATATCATACAAGCATGCACATGATATGATACATGGTAGATGGACAGGCCCTAGTGGAGCACATGTGCACTCCTATAGGTGGCAACTATTGCCAGGCATTCATGGGTAATTCCTACCCAAGTCAACCGACACATCAAGATGTATAACAAGATGAAATCATGGTGCATGTGGTATGAGGTCGATTCATTTGTTGTTATGTCATTTTTTCCATATTATTATAACTATGCAGCCCTTTGTTGATGATTCTGGACCTATTTGAATTTCGAGATCGTGTTCTGGCCTTGCTCGTCGCCGCCGCCGCTCCTGCGCTTCATCTTTTTCTTGCTTGTTTTTGGAGTTTTAACAGAGGCATATCACATTTTTATCTTAGCATTGGCCCCACCAAAATGAGGATAATGCATTTTCACCTATAAAACCAAGCACTAATCAATGGATGTTGTGAGGACCAAATACTGGACCCCTAACCCTCCAACTATTTTGATTTTATCATAGGACCCTGAGATTACTGAGGCACTGCTCTGGCTCAGAGCATATAAATTTTTATCTATTTTTTCATGAATGCCTACTTATCCTAGTGGTGTGCATCCTAGAGGGCTGTGGTACCTCTTTTGGATGGGTCCTAGGTTCAATTCCCAGCCAGCCTAGCTAAGTAGGAAGATCGCAAGTGACATGGCAGTGACCTCAGTGCCACAAGCTATGCCACCTCAGCACCTAACGGACCAAAAACAAAGGCTACACTGACCCTGCCTCAGAGAGGATACCCATGAGGGCAGTTTTCTATGTTGATTTGTTTGTTTTCTACCTATCTTTTCTAATAGGCAGTCACAGTTTGATCCATTGTTGTGAATACTTTGTACATGTATTTCCCTTTGACTGCAGCCCTTCATGTCTGGAGTATAAGATCCTGAATTGTGCCGTACTCGGACCGTGGATTGGGTCTTTTCCCTGGTTTCCAAAGTACGCAAAAACAAGAGGAGCAGGCAAGCAGCAAGATACAAGCAGAAGCACATCAACACAAAAACAATCATTGAAAGCATAACAATTTCTGTCCCATGGATGCATCATGCTACCCTCTTTGTCTATGGCTTTGACCATTTTGGGTCTTTGTGAAACTTTGGAAAAGGCGCCTTTCTGATTCTCTATTGTCACGTAGCTTGATACGGATTTAAGATCTCTTTCAATATATGCGCCAAAGGCAAAGAAGTTAGGTTTTCAGAACTGCTCCGGGCCTCACAGGCCATACGCTAGATTTGGGACAAATGAACAGCCGAGCCACTTGCACTACTTAGCGTATTCAGACAGCATAGTTCAAAATGCTATCGTCATAAGATTCCAAACTAAGCTTACAAAGTCATAGAGGTAAGATTATGTATGTCATCACAAATGCCGAATATTGGACCGGCAAGAATGATTGCACGGTTCGATCAGCCTCAACGGGGCTCATCTGCACTCTTCCTGCCTTTTCGATGAAAAACATCGGTCCGGCATTCGCACCCCCTTCATCCTTCAACTCATCCCCCCGCCCTCCGGACATTGTTGCAACTCAAGTTCATGACTAATACGGAAAAAATTATTGAAATAATGCGGGTAGTTAGATTGTAGCTGTATCCGTCCAGGCTATTGTTCCTTAATTTTTTTTGGTGTGCATAAGTGCTTTTCGGTGATACATTGTATACATTTTTGTGGGCCGTTTCTTTGATTTGTGATGCATGGGCGTAACTTTTTGGGGTGCACAACACGAAAGCAACCTTAGTAGGGGTGTAAAAGTGGTCATGGCGAGCTAAACTTCATCAAGGACAACAACCATATGTATGGCAACTCAATGGATTAGACCCTGCAACATAGCAACAATCTTTTGAATGGTGTGGGTTGTCATGCCATCGGCTTCCTATTTTTATTGAGCGCAGAAAATAAAATGGTCCAAAAATTTTAGGTACATGGTGGCGGCAGAAGGGGTGGGAGGGATGACTTTGGTGGGGTATGTGCAAGATGAACAAGAGATCATGTTTCGAGAAAGAAAAGGAGAAAACCCCCAAAGTTCCTATAAAATTAGTTTGAGGCGGAAACTTGCCTGTCACAAGTAGAGCTTAGGTTGCTTCTATTTTGAAGGGTTGGGAGTTTGCGTCTTGTGTCCTTTGGTGGCAGGGGTTGGTGGGTAGATGCGGTGGGTGCCTTGGCAAGGGGCTTTAGGGCTTGGTGTTTCAATGTTTTTTTTTCTTTTATACTATGGACCTTGCTGAGTAGAGGTGTTGGTTGTGAGGATGTGTTAATGTTGTTTCTGTTGGAAAAGAGAAATTGGTGCGGGAAAGGAAGTGCTATAGATGGATGGGGATATTTCTAATAGTTGCTAACAAAGTCTCGTTAAAGTGTGTAGATGTGTGCAGACTTTAGTGTGCATTTGTGTTGCAAATAAGGAATATTTGGAGATAATACGGGAGTAGGTTGCCGAACGAGAACATTTGGAATGAGAATTCGGTCGCAGTTGCTTCTGTCACCTAGTGATGCAACGGTCCCCTATCCTGTGTCAGTTTTGATAAAGAAAAAAAGTCCAAACATGCAATCGCATTTGTTTGAGGTGTTCGGCATTGTAACATTGCAAAACATTGGTTATTGGGTCCAGGGAACGGTGTAGAAAGCATTTGGGGTGGTGGACAATGTTGCGAACACTGGCCCGGTACCTTGCACAACAATGGACGGTTTGACCATTGAAAACGGAAATGAGAGAACCAAGATATGCATGAACACAAATCACTGCAAAAGCAGAGATGTAAATTGTCGTGTGCGTAGGAAAAGAGTTAGCTCCTTGACAGTTGTTGAAATGGTTTTCCAAGAAAAATGTGTGGATATGCTTGAATTGTTTCTGTGTTGCTTTGTACCTCTGCAACTGCCTTTTGCCCGGTAAAGCCCGCTCCTCCCTTCAACTCTTGACCTCCCGTCCTAACAAACCAAAAGCATCCCCCTCAACTTCTTTTTGGTCAACATCTTTTTGGAATATGCCCTAAATTCCCCTACCATATCGCTGTGGGCTATGCCATTAGGTGGAAAACGTGTACATGCATTTGTTGTATCACGATAATGTACTGTTTGCCGTTTGTGAAAACCAATATCCAGCTTGACAAAAAAAACCCACTGTGGGTATCTTGGGCCATGATGGTTTTTTACCATTTCTTGCATCAAAATTTCTGATTGATGTCCTCGGCTGTCCTTTGGTGGTGTGTCAAATACGCTGCCCTGGGTGCTTTGGTGTCTTTCTTAAATATTAACAAAATATTAAACATTAACAAAGAATGATTCTACATGCACCATTTTCTGTCCATCAAACAAATCTAAAAGCATTCCATCTGCAAAAAAACCCAAAAAAAAACACATGGTAGCCAATTTTTCTAATGTGCATGTGGTTGTAGATGCATGTGCTGATTTGATTCATGCAATCACTGTTTTGTGAGAAATAAAAGGTTACACATGCTCTATAGGGTTGTGCTGTGCTAGACTGATCCAACACTGCTTCATCAAATGACAAAAGTGATGTGTTTTAAATGTGTTGGCCGCACACAGGTCAAAGAGCACTCCACACATGCACGTCCTGGTATGCATATGCAGCAATGTTCGGCAGCTTTCACAGCTGTACTCAATGCACAGCTCTCCAATGTAGCTCCATGTTCTTGAGATGGCCGTGTTTGTCAGCCACAAACTCTGGCTTGCCTGCTATGTACATAGGATACCTCTATCTTGCCATCAGGTCCCTGCACATAGGCAAATGTGTTGGCGAGGCGTGTGCTGTCTCCCCTGCATACTGACCTGTCGCCACTCCCTGTCTATTTACCGCTGACAATTGGCAGCTCTGCCAGGCGCTGAGCCATCCATCATGGATCGAAAATGTTTCAAGCCAAAAAGACAAACTCCATATCCAGTGGCGCTCGGGAACACCATTAACAACCAGCATCAGCCAATATCAATAAAATCAATGCATCACAGGCAAATACAATTTGCTAGCATAATGGGTACTCAGGGAAATGTGATATTGATACACCGTATGTGGAAAAAAAACTGCACTGTCCAGTAAGTGGGTCGAGAAATCAGAGCTTTCAAAACAGTGGTTGGCCAACACCACAGACGATGCATGCAGACTGTGAGGCCACGTAGACTGCCCGTATTCCCACACAACAGTTGGGTCTCATGGCATTCTGTAAAATTATTACATCACATGTAGAATAAGGCTGCACTGTCCAGCAAATGGGTTAAGAAATTAGACCCCTCTGCAGAACTTTCAACCCAGTGGTTGACTACAATACCACAGACAATGCATGCATACTGCGGAGCCATCATGTGGAGCGCTCATCGATCCCCTCATACATGACGGGACGGAGAGCACTATGGTGCTGCACCACAGGCTTTGTGCTGTTCCATGCAGAAGCGGGAGACAGCCAATAAGGAGATACTGATCATCAAACAGATCAGATGTGGGCCGACCTCACACGACCACAGATCAATGATGCAGATGGACCCAAAACTGTGGGTCATTGTGGAGCTGTTGGCACATGAAATGTTTTGCCAGAACACCAGAATCAGGATGAATGTACTGGTCAGCCCCAAAGCGAAGTCTACATGCCTACACCCGAAATTGGCAGCACCGTCTGGGCAGGGGGGGGGGAGGGGGGCTGAAAGGCCTGGGACTTCTGACTTGATTGGTGCTGAAAATTGCGGCATTGATATGACTTTGCGTGTGTCAGGCAGTTGGGCCAGGAGAATGCTTCACACGAGCAAGCGCTGACAAGCCCCCTACAAAGTGGCACCATTGTTAGGATTGGGTCAGTGTCCAGTAGGGTTAGGGTAAGGGTCACCGAGCTGGTGGAACCAGTCTTGGTTTTATAACCCTTTTTAGTGTCTAGGGTGGACCTACCAGGTTTAGCAAGCAAGCAGCAAGCAAGCAGCAAGCAAGCAGCAAGCAGCAAGCAACAAGCAAGCAGCACGCGCGAAATGGGAAAAAATCAGAACTCCGTCGTGGTGCTTTGGATTTGAGTGAAATTTTGGTGCATGATACCTATGGGTGTGAAGTACAATCACACAAAGTTTGAGCAAGAAACTCAACGGTGGTGGCCGGGAACGGGATCCGCAAGTGGCGGACCTCAGTTTCAAAAACTGCACTTTAGGGCCAAAAATAGTCATTTTTGGGCCAAAAAAGCCCTGGAACACATTCAAAACGGCCAAACGAAGGGAAACGGTGGGTGCACTCCACGTGAGTCTTGACTTCCCCGTGTCAACGAGCTCTTTGCGGCCCTCTAGCTCCATGATATGTCTGAGAAACGGCCCAAAAAGGCCCCCAGAAGCTCCAAATGCCGACAGCCACAAACCAAGAATAGGCCATATCTTTGGCTACATGGCTCAAAATGCAATTCCGAGGGCACCTACTCCACCCGCAACCCCCCGCTTTTTGTGGTTTCCGCCCCTCAGAATTGCCCAAACGGACGCCTAGGCCCCCATACCTAGGCCCACTAGGCTGCAACAAGCTGCAAGCTCAAGCCCAAACACATGGGTGCCCAAATGGGTCAACAGGGTCCAATAGGGGCAAAAAGATGACTTTTCTCAAAAATGATCCTACACCATGTGCGACGCTAAAACAAGTGTTTTTGGACCGTTTTGAGCCTGTGGTGGCCCATTTTGGTCCTCCGAAAATCCCAAAATGCCTTGAAAATGGGCTGTTTTGGGACCAAAAATGGGTCAAAAATGGGTCAAAAACGCAGTTTTCCAAACCTCATCCTAGACCATTTGGGGTGCACCAACGGGTGAAATGAGCCCATTTTGAGCCCATTTTGGGGCATTTTGGCCCCTCAGAAGTCCAAAAGGCCTTGAAAGTGGGCCTCGTGGTGATGGGGTTCACTTGCAAGCTGATTTCACTTTTCAAGAGCCATCAATGTGTGAATCATTCTTGATGTCCCTCACCAGTCATAGCTAATGTTCCCCCCCCCACCAGCTCGGTCCCAATATTCAATCTTGATTAGGGTAAGGGTTAGGGTTAGGGTTGTTGTGTGGCTTGGCAGAGCTAACAAGAGCTAACAAGAGAGGTTGCTACAGATTCATGATGGTATGAGGTTAGGTATGGAAGCAGAGGCCAACATCAGCCCGAGGGCTGGAAACCAAACCAGGCCTAAGCAAAAGGTCCTGGCGGGGCTGCTGCTGACACCATCGGCAGTACAGCTCCAAAAACGTGCAAAAAAAAAACTGGTACTTAGTTTGGCAGACGCGTCGAGTTTGCCGGGCGTGCCAGCGGGGACACGCAAAGGCAGAGCGCATGAGCCGGCACCTTGCCCACAGCCTCCAAACAATCCATGGTGCATGGACGTGCCCCTCAGCCTGCTTACTGCGCGACTTATGGGGATCACGTGTCCTTGCCCACAGCCTCCAAGCAATCCTTGGTGCATGGACGTGCCCCTCAGCCTGCTTACTGCGCGACTTATGGGGATCACGTGTCCTTGCCCACAGCCTCCAAGCAATCCTTGGTGCATGGACGTGCCCCTCAGCCTGCTTACTGCGCGACTTATGGGGATCACGTGTCCTTGCCCACAGCTTCCAAGCAATCCATGGTGTATGTCAGACCTTACACCAAGTCCCCTGTGAAGCCCAGTTTCTAATGCACTGCATGTTGTGCACACCAAGATGTGCCATTAAGCGACCTTGAGAGAAAAACCTAACATGTGCAAATTCAGCTTGTGTGTCGCTGTCCTATATGGAACACCCAATACAAAAATGATAAGCAAGGCATCTCCCCTTCAATAGCATTGTGGAAATGGGGAGGAATGGGCCAAAACCAAATGCTTTGCTTGCCCAAAAGCAAGCGCTCAACGTCCATATATTCAGCATCCAATATGCTACACAGTATGCACATGGAAAGTGTAACACATGCTCCCACCCAAAGGGTTCAAACTGGGTGAGAAACACAGAAATGCTTTTCTGTGCACAAATGGCCAGAGACAGTCCGCCAGCAGGTCGAACTTACGCACATACGAAGGGTGATGACACGCATTATCATCCCATCCCGAATTGATCATGTAATGGGCACCCCACCGAATCGCAAATGCGAGATTGTGGCCTCCATCTCCTTGTGTGAATCATAATTGAAATACCCCTGTGCGTTTAGCCCATCGTCTAGAGCCAAATTCTTAATGGCAGCCTTGTTGGCTCCGATGGTGCCGTCTCCATCCAACCCCCAGAACATGCATTGCGTGGTGCCTGTGACGGAGAAATACACGCTGTATTGCACACGAACTACTGGCAGAGGGCGACGTTGCACATTTCTCTTTACCAACTGCGCAGTTGACAGCCTAGGGGGTCTTCGAAGACCTTTTTCTCAGGCCTCTGAACGCCGAAAAGAAATCATTGTTGATGAACGCACCCATCAGAAACATTCCACCAGCAGTACCTAAGCACGTTTGTTCATGGAATCCTGCGGAAACCCCGCAGATTTTAAAGCGGGCGGTAGTTGGCTGGCAAGCAGGCTGTGATTGCATCCCCCTCTCGGGCTCTGAGGCCCTCATGGCATCAATGCTACCAGCAGCATGCTCGGCACTGGGCCACAGCGTCATTCAACACACCTTCCGGGACGGTATTGAATGTCTCGTCAAAAGGAAAGGACGTATGGGTCGCATCGCCGTTGATACCAACAACTAAGGGCGTCTTGGCTTTCTCACCCAGCGAGAGGTTCTGGAAAATAAACAACGGCTGGCCAGGAGTAAATTCCTGCAAAGAGCAGCGAGCAGGCAAAGGTGGCCGCCTGTGTGCACACCCCGAGGTTTTCGCATTGCACTGTTTTTCGGGCTACGTGCACACACTCCGTCGAATATGACCATCGACCGTCGATCACGCACCGCATTTCTAACTCCGAGTCAACTAGTTCAACAGACTTAACAAGATAGCTACACAAATTGAACAACATTTGGGGATGGGTGTTATGTGGCAGCCTGTTCGGAATTCGGTGTTTGTTGTGCTGCAGTGTGGTGGAGGAGAGCATGCTTCAGACAGGCAATGTGACAAATGAGCCAATGATGAACATACTTCTGATGAGTTGATAAGAACCCCAATTCGCATTCGAATCGTAGTAAAATGCGCTCCTGGTGATGCAATCATTTTCGCGAGGTTTGCCTGCTGTGCCAAACTGAATTGCTGTGCAGGAGGGGTCTGCATAACACGTCTCCGCACATCCATGAAAGGTGTTGCTCTAAGCGTTGGTCTCATCATAGCTATTCAAGGATGCTCCAACAGACCCAAGACAGCCAATAGTGAACGGTCCGTCAAGGGAAAACCACTCTGTGTAGAGAGCAACCGATGTTGTGCACAAAGGTTCAGGGTATCAAAGGATGTTGTGCAAGAAGGTTCAGGGTACCAAACAATGTTGTGCAGAGGCTGGGGTACCAAAGAATGTTGTACACACTCGGGACACCAAACGATGGAGGGCATGTTGTGCAGAGAGGTTCAGGGTACCAAACGATGTTGTGCAGAGGTTCGGAAAAGGCTGAACTTTAAAAACATTCTACTGCCTTTGGCAAGTCCACCTCACAGAGAATCTACCACGAGCAATGCACTGTGTTCAACCCTACAAAAAAAAAACGCCCTCTTTATGCGTACGTTGCTCATCACATTTCAAAAAACAACAGTAAGTGGCGTGAAACTGGTGCACTCTGGTTTGAGTTTGAGAAATAAATTGACTCTGTTGCTTGTTGTGGTCAGTGGGAAAAATGTTTTATGAAATGAGAGTGGGAGAGGTGCTGATTCTGGCTCCTGGCGTCTCCAGATTTGCCTCTATTTGAGCTGTTGGCATGCCATGCTCTCTCCTAAAATTTCCCTCTTTACGGAATAGGTCTGCACTCTTGCACTTGGTGGAGCTGGTGTACCTAAGCACGTCTGTTCATGGAAATCCTGCGGAAGCCCCAAAGATTTTAAAGCTGGTCGTAGTTGTTTGGAAAGCAGGCGGTAATTGCTCTGAGGCCCTCATGGCATCAATGCTACCAGCAGCGTGCTCGGCGCTGCGTCATTCAACACACCTTCCGGGACGGTATTGAATGTCTCGTCAAAAGGAAAGGACGTATGGGTCACATCGCCGTTGATACCAACAACTAAGGGCGTCTTGGCTTTCTCACCCAGCGAGAGGTTCTCGAAAATAAACAACGGCTGGCCAGGAGTAAATTCCTGCAAAGAGCAGCGAGCAGGCAAAGGTGGTGGCGGTGCACATGGGTCATAGCTTTGGTTTTGGCTCTGAAATCCGTAATTTCCTTGAAATAATTCTCCCATATGCAACGAGGGACCGCCAAACACACGGAGGGACTTTGGCCAATTCCCACTCCAGTCAATTGGCGCCAAAGGCACCAGAGAAAGTTTTTTGATTGGCCGAAGGCCCAGAGGAAAATATGGTCCAATATTTTCGGGGGGGATTGGTGGGTAGATCTAGGTGGGGGGGGGGGGGGACCCCACCCCCAGTGGTACCGAGTGCCGAGCAGCCCTGGGTCTGGCCCAAGCCCCCCTGCCTCCTACGGTTGTCCATCCCAACCTGCTCTCTTGGCCTCCTTGAGTGCCTGGGCGTCCTCTCCTCCCCCCGTTGCGGGCAGAAGTGAAACCGGCCTGCCCAGGCACCCATGCATCACACAGGACCTGTTGAACAACCAACTGAGAGGGCCCAAAACGAAAACGTAACATTTCCAATTGGTGCTGTCAGTGACCCCCTGTGTTTGGCTGACTGTTGTCTGTTCCCTTGACTGTGGCTGGTTGTTTAACGGAGGTTCGGGGAAGGGGTCGAGAGCAGGGGGGGAGTCTCGAGGGTTTGTTGGCGTGTGACTGACCATTGAAGTGTTAGTTGGTAGCGCTTGACACCCCCCCCCAAAACTCCGTCCAGGTCTGTCACTGATCAGCAATACAAACACGAACACTGCGGAGGCCCAGCACAAGCAGCTGGGCACAAATTATGAAAAGCAAATTGCAGCCGAAGCCTGTGTCTCCCCTGACACCAGGGGCAAAGTAATGATTATTGCTAAACATTAGATAGGTGGGGGAACCTGTAGCGAAGAGTGCAATCCCCCCCCAACGCATGAGAAGGGGAGGAGGTGGGGGGAGGGGGCCCAAGGGGCGGGGGACCCTCCACCTACGGTTGGCAGCTGTTCTAATACATCCACGGGGGTGCGCTTGAAGAGGGGGGAGGGATCCCTGCCCCCGCCCCTCTTTGGGGTGCCGGTCAGCTGTGCTAACCGCTTCTGGCCCCCTTCAACGGCCCTGACACCGCTTTGTACCCGACCGAAATTGCCTCCCAACCGCTTTCCAACCGCCTGCAACCGCTCCCAAAGCCTCCCTTCGGCCCCCTCCTCCCCCGCCACTCCGCTGCACCAGTCGGCCTGCCCGGCCCCTTCAGAAAGGGCCCCCATCCGCCACACCGGGCACGGCCCGCGGCCCAGACCCAACGGGGAATGGGGTGGGGCTTGGGGGCAGGGGGTAGCGGTCCGGAGAAACGGAGCACAGGCCACACCAACCGCTCGCCATCCCAATACGCCCGCAGCCCGTCGTACTTCTCGGACACCCACCAGCCCTTCAGCGCCGCCGCCTCGTCCAGCCGCTGCAGCGTCTTGGCCAAAAGAAACTCAGGGGCCTGCGGCATCTGTGCCACGTCCTCTGGGGAAGCGGGTCACAGACTTCGTTGTGCAGGATTGAACAATGCAGGGGAAGGGGCCCTCAGTAGGATTTGGATATCGCACCTACAAATACCAAGAAAAAAGGTCACACATGAATTGGGGACATGATATGTGGCGGGGGAAGAGAGAAACAAGATGGACGGTCAGAGGACTCAAACAAACGCCGATTGCACCCCAGGGGTGCAATTCACAATGTCCCGATCATGCTTCACAAAGCTGAGTGACATATGGTTGGGTGACAACACGCCCAAATCCACACACATCGATGACAGTCGCAACTGCAACTGTCCCCACATTGGAATGTGAAGGGGTCGGTGCTGGAATGCCTTTGTTGCTTGGGCCATCCACAAGAGCTTGCTTGTACAGCTGATTGCGCTTGGGGTCCCACAAGTACAAATGACAGGCGGGTTCAACGGCCACCCCACAAGAAAAAAAAAGAAGCAGGCCACAGAGCAAGCTTTTTTTTCTCAAACGTGCAAGGCGCGGAGACACACCAGCATCGCATGTTTCAACACATGCCTTGAACTGCAAACACCAATCCCATGTGTTTGACCATACCCGCAGTGCAAAGAACCGGTGATGTCACACCCAGGCCACTAACTTAAAGCGGGGGTTGTGGCGTGGGGTTGTGTTGTGTCAAGTTTTCCTGGGCAATGGAGTCACTTGAGAGATATCCAACATTTGGCGCTTTGGAGTGGCAGGTGGCACGCCTTGAACACGTGGTGTGAGTTAAGGGGAGAAATTCTCCTTCACAGATTTTTACCAGGGTCCCCAAGCGGTGAGGAATCAAATGACTACATAACTCATGCATTAACCTGCCCAAAGCAGCATGCAGCATCAGGGTCCTCAAGCCGGGAAGGAGTCAAATGGCTGCACAACCCATACCGTATCAGGGTGCCCAAAGAGGGGAGGAATCAAATGACCGCCTAACCACCACCATCCACTACCATATGGAGTCCCCATCGTGGGAAGGAGTCAAACGACCACCTAGCCCATGTTGTAACCAGACCGGCAAACAAGGGGGTGATGGTGTTTTCAATGGCTGTGATTCTTTCAAGCACATTTGCAAATACAGTAAAAAAAAAAAAATCAGGTGCAATAAACGGTGCTTGGAAACAAACTCAAAATTTTTCTAGTCGGAAAATGTCACGTTTTTGATTCCGTTGCACCCCAAGGACGTTCGATGCGCCCTGAGGCAGAGCACCGGCTGATGAGGGAGATTTGTGCGTCACCAACAGTGTGCAGGACTCCTCCCGATGAACACTCATAAGTGGAAGCTGACCCGATGCAATCCAGAAGACCGTGTTCATTTATCTGCCGTTGTTTGTTTGTTTTGCCAACTGAATTTCTGCAATGGTCCTGGCGTCGCAAGATACTTCATTTTTCCTGTTTTTCCTGGGCAGCATTTTTGTGAAGTTGACCTTTCTGTGAAGGATGTTTGGGTGCCCTTCTCCTGTTCATAACAAGAAGTGCGGGTTACTGCGTCGCCAACCACTGTCGGGTTGCCACAAAAATGCCACCCCAAAACCTGAGGCTTTCCTGGAAAAACGAAAGAAAGAAGAAAAGAAATAAATCCCCGTGGCAACCAACATTTGTCCAGCCCCACCACCCCTCGGCCCACACGGGAGAAACCGTGACCCAACGAACCCCTGCCAGTGAGAAATTCCCTCGCGGCAGACATCCCCTCCGGACCTGCCCGACCCAATCATCCCCATACCACTGTCCTCGGCCGCCACAAATGTGGACTGCAACTCCTCCCCAGTCTCCACAAGGTGGACCAGGAAATCCTCTGTAACAACCGCAACCTCAGCTTTTCTGTGGGCTGCATTGTGCAAAGCGGTGCCAGCCCCGTTCTCGCACACCACCAAATGCGTCACCTCGGAGGTCAGCGTCCGGGCCACAGATCAGCCACGACTCCCCAGTTCCTGTATAATAGAGGAAACGGTTCAATGGGCACAAGTGCAGCAGACCTAACCTCCTGCGGTCAACTGGATATCCCCGCCATGGAGGCCGGTAGACACGGCGTAGATTGCAACCAACAGAAACGCCAGACTGCGTAATTCAACCCCTTTCAAGTTTGGGTGAAATGACGATAAGGTGGAGGACCATTCACAGCAAGGTAAAACACCCTTTCAACACAGCAGCAGCTGATGCTGCAACAGACCAAGATATTCGACACCGGCCCGATCCAGTGTCTCATCCAGATAGACTGTAGCGGTGTCAGAGAATACGCGGGATACCAATTCTGTTGAATTCTATTTTCGCAATTTTTGAAGGCCGCCAGAAAACAGAAGACCGTGTTCATTTATCTGCCGTTGTTTGTTTTTTTTGCCAACTGAATTTCTGCAATGGTCCTGGCGTCGCAAGATACTTCAATTTTCCTGTTTTTCCTTGGCGGCATTTTTGTGAAGTTAACCTTCCTGTGAAGGATGTTTGGGTGCCCTTCTCCTGTTCATAACAAGAAGTGCGGGCCCTTGGACTATGGGATCGCACGCAGTCCATGCCACACACATAGGTTGGTTGAACTCGAGGAGTGCCATACACTTTCCAATCCGTTTTCGGGCACTTTCAATCTTGGTGTCACTCAAAGTCTTCATCGCTGCTGATGTGACAATGAGGCAAGCAAACCCTTCCACGTTAGAAGAGCCACAGGGTCCCACAACTGGGCAACAAGGGTGACTGCTGCAGGGCCAGCAGCAACATTCAAAATCCCAACAACCATGGCTCTACAGAAATCAGACAGAATGTCCAAATCTCCTCCAGCAGCAAAACGAAGGGCTGCAATGTCATGGGGCACAACGGACCAACCAATACACTTGCTCCATCTGAACACAATGCGACATAAACAACCCAGCAATCAGGGTTTGTAGAATGACGTCTTCCAAAATTGCTCCCAGACCTCTTGGGATGCCCAAAACGAGTGTTTTCAGCCTGTTTTGAGGCCGTCCTGCCCTGTGTGGCCCCCGAACAGTCCCGAAACCCTTTGAAAACGGGCCATTTGGCGCCCATAAGTGCGTTAAAAATGGGGTCAACAACGGATTTTTCCAGAAATGATGGGGCTGTGTTGGTCCCATGTTCAGTCGGTTTTGCCATGTACGTATGGCATGCCCATGTTTGAGGAGTCCCAGGGTGAATCCCCTCTGTTTTGAAAATAGAGGGGTGGGGAATCCATTTTTGAAGATTTTGGGGCCTGTCCGTAAATCCTCTGCCCAGAGATTCCGATTTTGTATCATTTTTGCCATGTTTTCACCAACATCTGGCAAGGCTGCATCCCGGGCATCTTACAGGCCCGATTCCTTCAAAATAGTGTCAATGGGAGGTCATATTCATTCAGAGTAGATTTGTTGCGTCTGATGTGTAGAAGCCATGTGCAAAGTGGCTCGACTCAACTCAACAATACTTGGCACAACCATCATGGGCACCCCCCATGGTGCTGCCAGTTCGCATCAGGCTGCACAGGGGTGTTAGTGTTCAGATTAGCCAACATATCATTGGGATGAGGGGAGCTACTTTGCACATGGCTTCTAAACATTAAAATGCAACCAATCCACCCTCAATGACTTGACCACTCACTGACAATATGTCGGAGGATTTGGGGGGGGGGGGGGGGGGGAGCAAGGTCGAGACGCCGGGAGCTGAGCCAACAGCAGGTCGAAACCATGAAAAGTTCAAAATTGCGTCTTCGGTACTCAAAAATATGGCCTCAGGACCCCCCATGACGGATACCTCTTCGAATATCCCTTTTTTTGGAGATTTCAGCCCCCCCCCCCCCCCCCCCAGTGACAATAATCTTAAGCAATTCGGCCGAAAAATTGACAACCCGTTTTGTGGATTACCCCCTCCCGTTTCTACAACGCGTATTTCTGTGTTCTACAATGCACAGTATTGCCTACACTGCATATTTCGTTTTCTACAAAATGACATGACACACACTATAATTTCCACAATACGTAGTAAAGCGTTCTCCAACGCGCGATATATTTTCCACACGGCATAACAAATTTCATGCAAAAATGTTACATTCTCTACAATGCGCATTCAATTGGCTACAATGCAGATTACATCTTCTACAACACACACTACATTTTCTTCGACATGCATTGACCTTTCTGCAACACACGCTACACTTTCGTTCGATTGTGTACCATTTCCACAACACGCCTTGCATTTTCTGCAGCACATGTCAACCACATTTTCTGCACTCCACATTGCAATTTTTGCAACGTGGTACAGCCTCAACTGCTGATGGTGCATACCTCGATCCACTCCTTGCGGGTCTTCTGCTTTGGATGCCCAGCAAAGATGAAGCCATATCCTGAATAAGACACAGTCAAGATGGCCATTGGTTTTGAGAGAAATACCATGACCGGAGATTCGTTGCTCTGGGATTGCTCACCAAGTAATGGGGCTAAACCACAGGAACTAGAGGAAAAGTGTGGTGCATAATTGTGTGTGTGTGGGAAATTGCCAAAAAGGCTCAGTAAATGTGCTGGTGAGTACTTCTGGGCGTATTGGTGGGTGAGAGTGTGTCAGTTGTCCATGTGATCACAAGGGGTGCTTCTGCCCCTGTGGCATCCCTGCCATGCTGGCGATGGCAACCTGTTCATGAAGGCCCTCCCAAGACTGTGAAGATATAGAGGGGGCTCGCCACTACCACTGATGTGGCAAATGTAGCACCGGGCCAGGAGGTTCCGGGCCACTGAGTCTTCTGAGGGGGGAGAGGAGGGGAAAGGGGCACAGGAATTCGGGAACGATGGGTCATTGAGCCACCAAATATCCCGTCAGATATTACAGTCTGCATTACAACAGCCCTCTGTCCTTCACTACAGCAACGAAGCAAGCAAGCAACAAGCAAGTCCACTGGCAGCTGTGTCAATCACCCCATCCCAACGCTGTGGGCTCAACTCTACTCCTGTCCCCTTATGCAACCACATGTGCCCTGCCCTGCCGTAACCTGCCCTGACCTGAACAATCGCTGTGGGCTCCAAATTGGGAAAACACCCTGTGGAAACCGTCCAGTTCGGCGACGTCCGTCCAGTCAAGTGTGCCCCAAACCGGCCACAGCGCAGATTTAGCGGTGAGTGTGCCACAGTTTCACTTCCCTTGCTGCGCCATTGAGGGTTGTTCCAGCCTCTACCTCCAAGACAACTCTGGGTCACGCCTCAATAACTGCCCCACGTGTCACAGGCCGCCCAACTTGTCCGATGGTGCCTCGAAGGCTCCTTGTGTTTGCAGTTGTTGCATCCAACAAAGGCGAATCTGCTAATTTGTGCTTGAATGCTGCACATTTGGGACTTTGGTGCCAAAACTTCCGCCGTAGTTTTGTGGCATATGCCTGTGGCAGGCGTTTTTCTTTTGTCAAGTGCCTTGAGGTCCTCACATGCACAACTCCCAGCGATGGACTTGGACACTTGTGCTTCTCCTTTTGCTTGATCTCACTTGGGGTTCCGCCCACTTCAGAGGGCAAGTCGCAGATGAAAAAACCAACCTTGTTCAGCGACTAGCCACAAGTTCCAACTTTCAACACGGCTCCGCAGAGCGTGAGGCGACCTATTTCGCCACGGTGGACGATATCTTTGGCTGTATGGCTCGGAATCCGAATTTGACGGCACGTACTCTGACCGCCACCACCCCCACTTTTTGCAATCTGGACCCTGTCCAGCGTGTCCCTAACCCCATCCCAATCGCTGGACATACCCTGCCCAAATGACTCTCCAAAGGTGCCCCAACGCGGACCATTGGAGCTATATTCATGCGCCAAAGTGCACGCACAAGCGCATACATGCAAGCCTACCCGCACCTAGGCCGAACATGCACATCGCGCACTGATACCATTCAGGTGGGGCCCACGCGAACTCTGAGATCATGCTGCTGCTGGGCACTGTGCCGTGGTCCAGCAGATGAGCCACGAAAGCCTCCGTGACGATCAGAATGTTGTTGTGCACTGCTTTGTCGTAAGCTTGGGTGGTGTGCCCTTTCTCACCACAGACCAAGTGGGTTACCTGCCAGGACATTGGGACGGAGGCTGTTGGAACGATTCCATCATCTGACATGGGCATGCAACTCAAAGATGTGGTACTTTCGTGTCCTCTCTACAGCTTCGTATAGTGCAATGAAAACGCATTTTTTACGATGGCTGCTGGTAAAGAGGTTGCGGATAGGTGTTATTGCAACGCGTAGACACAGGTCATGCTTTTGCACTTCGCGCAGCACACGTCTGCGCTGTCCCCAGCATCCAGGGACGAATTTGGTGAAAATAACATAAAAAGAAGAGAAAGATGATGCACAAGCAACTTGCACCACCATGCATGGCAAATCTGTTTCAGAAATTTCGATTATTCCACTCTTGTGGCTCAAAACAGCCAAGCCCTTTAGGATCACAATGGCAAGGGTAGAATCCTGTGCCGATAGCTGAACCCCCCCCTTGCCCGAAAAACAGCTGTCGAAAATTTCATTATTTTTCGGGCCCCGGCTTGACAACACCTTAGTCTCCTTTGGGCCATTGTCCTATGTAATAAGGTGGTGCTCATATCTAGACTCAACATTTACATAGCCACTGATATTGCATGCTCTGTGTGTTGCGTCTCCCCCAATTGTTGTGTCCGTGGTCAACAATGATGTCCTAGGTGCAAGCACTTCCATTTTGCAAACTTCGCTCAAGTTTGCATACCAACAATCCCAGATTCCAACATTGTGCCCAAATTTCCCATGCACAGTTTGGTGTCAAAGCACAAACCTCAATGTGATGACGCTCATGCACTGTACCTATTCTCAAGTGCCTGGCACCTTTTGGCCCAAGTGGGTGGATGGCTAACACAAAATGTGCGGCATGTGTGTGATTGAGCATTCAAGCATTGTCTACATAGGCTTTGCAATGATGCATCTACACTCCATCTACCACATACACACACGAGCAAGAGGATAAATAATGGCCAAATGAGTCACACAAGGTAGCAACAAGGCCACTCACTGCCTTGTCCAATTGGCAAGTCAAACACACACAACACTCAAACAACACAATACCAACACAAAAAAAAGACAACACAAAACAAGAAAGCACAAAAGGTGGTAAGCATGCAACTTATTCTAGGACACCTACAAACCGCCACAAATACCCAAACTCAACAAACAACAGACCACACAAAGAAATTACGCCTGCATAAAAAAAGGGCCAGCAACTATTAACTCCAACAGCTGGCGGGCAGGCTTGCGGCGGAATTGACCTAACGGCTGGCCACCACCAACAACACTATGTTGACATAGCCCAAAGAAAGACCGCCCATGTGGTTCAAGGTCATGCCCATGTTATAGCAGCCCCGCCCCCCCCAAAAAAATTGGGCATCTATCCTACCACACATTGCAACTGTGGAGTCTTTTGCATTGCAAGCTGGACAGGTTTTCATGAAAGTAACCAAAAAAAGAGCAAATTCGTGCTTCTGCTTTGGGGAGCAAGCTCTTTCCTCGCTGTGTCTTTTTCCCAATCAGGGTCTTTGGTGGCTTCAACACAGAGCACGAGGGCATCTGGTGGCCAAACGCGACTCCTTGAGTGTTGAACGGAATATTGAGAACGACTTGGAACTGTACACAAATGTGCAGTGCACATAAAAAAAGAGCATCCTCCAAGCATCCGTCCGACGCAACGACACAAACAACGTGCGCGAAACAAGCTTCACCTGCAAGGAACGAGTGGAAGCACGTCCTCGTCAGGAATAGTCGACGTACGATGTGCGAAAGCCGTCGAAGAACTGCAGAGACGAATTCACGACCTTGTGGCGGCACTCTGAAGACAAAAACAACATTGTGGACTTCTCTGGCACTTGGTAGAGCTGGTGTTTTGTGTGCATTGCTGGATTCGGACCCCTTGGAGCTACATACTGGATGCAAACAAAAAAAGGATGCATTTGAACTGTGTTGAACTCTCCACTGTTTGAACACAAAGCAACACAAAAAAGGTAACGACACAAATTCGTGCTTCTGCTTTGGGGAGCAAGCTCTTTCCTCGCTGTGTCTTTTTCCCAATCAGGGTCTTTGGTGGCTTCAACACAGAGCACGAGGGCATCTGGTGGCCAAACGCGACTCCTTGAGTGTTGAACGGAATATTGAGAACGACTTGGAACTGTACACAAATGTGCAGTGCACATAAAAAAAGAGCATCCTCCAAGCATCCGTCCGACGCAACGACACAAACAATGTGCGCGAAACAATCTTCACCTGCAAGGATTCGCGAGGCACGAATGGAAGCATGTCCTCGTCAGAAATAGTTGACGTATGACGTACGAAGCCGTCTCGTACGAAGCCGTCTAAGTGAGAGTTCGCGACCTCGTCGAGGCACTCTGAGCGATGAGAGCTAGCCACGTCTCGGACCTCTTGAACGTTGAAGGAATCCGTCTGGTGGCAAGCCACCACGTCGGTAGGCACGTCGGAGTGATCGTTGAAAACAGACAACCCGTACTTGGAAATGGTCCGGGCCAACACGTGTATCTCGTCACCAGCAATCAAATACAGAATGGGAATCCCCCGAGCTCCCAGCTCCCCCGAGTCTCGCTTTGCCTGCTTCCCCAAGCGTAGCTCGGGGCATAAAAAGGTACGGCGGATCCCCCAAAATTCGCTTCGCCTGCACGGCTCCCCCAAGCGCAGCTCCGGCCATAAAAAGGTAAGGCAACTCCCCCGAGTCTCGCTTCGCCTGCAAGGCTCCCCCAAGCGCAGCTCTAGGCATCTCCACAAGTCCCATGTTCTGGTGGAGAGACCTTGAGCAAAAAGGTAAGGTGAAGGCACACCCAACAAAGAGCAAAGGTAAAGGTCAGAGGTAAAAGGTCAAAGTGCACACAACAAAGAGCAAAGGTCAAGTTCCAAGGTCAAAGGTCACAAGGGTGCAAGTCAGTTTGGAGATGATGCAGGTCACTGTGGAGAAGGTGTAACTGACAGCAAGCAGTAAAGGCAAAAGAAAGCACCTAGCAGCCTACAATGCGACGACCAAACATGCCAACTAATTTGCCTAACTGCAATAATTATGTATTATGTATACATGAACTAACAAGCGTAGCGTCATGACACAAGAACTTTTGCGGAGTAGCTGCGGAGTAGCGGCACGAGCAGACAATTGGGTTTACGGTGGGTGCAAAAGTATTGAAATGCCCTCCCTTTAGCATTTACAGCATGAGGGCAAACACCTACGTACTATGCAATTGAACTTTATGACACTTGCTACTAACATCGGTGCTTGCACTCCATCATTTTGCGTTGATTCCAAAGCACAATATGCGGGTGAGACACATGCAGCCCATCCATGTCCTCAAAGCTTCACGATGCGTGACACTCAGATGGTTTATGTTCATCCTTGCTTCAAGAGACAAATACAAAACCTTAAGGCTCCCAATTAGGAGGTGTGTTCAAATTCACCCGGATAGTACATGGAAGGGTGAATTGTACAACACAATGCAAAGCAAGCGAGCAGCGCTCAAAAGCTCAAAGACATGGAACTCGATATAGACAGCAAAATGCGGTGCCCCATGTGCTGCTGGTCTCAACACCAATAATCTGATGGGGGGCACGGTACAAAAGGGATTGAAAACAGGAAAATGGACGACCCTTGGACGTCTCAGTTTGAATGGCATCGCATCTATACCATAAACAATTTGTCATTTGGGGCACGCCAACTCTTCGGCAATCGCGAAGTCTCCCGAGGCAGAAGGAATACCTTCTCGAGCCTTCCGTAGGATGGGATCAAAATTTTACCCGCGCCCGCAAGGGTCGGCCAAAACCAAAACCAAACAAAACCAAAATTTGGTGCCACGCACAGGTTAGCAGCTGCTACAAGCGGAAAAGTAAGGATGCGGGCTTCAATGGGGGAGAGCTGATGAAAATGTTCTCAAATAAAATGCATCCGGGCTGCACCCGTGACAAGTGGTAAAAGAGCCTTCTCCGTTCTCAAATTGTGCAATGCCAGTAAGGGAAACCACTTCAAGTGATAGCGACATCCACACGATGCAAGCCAATCCACCCTCCACCATTGAGTGCAAAAAGTCCAAGATATCGCACTTTTGATGCCAATTCAAACGAAAGCGGATGGTTCGCCGCTGCTGTGCATAGCGCATGACGTCGTGCCTGCAAAATCGTTCAAAAACCCAGTTCAGCCGCAAACGGTGGTCACTAGCGAAAAAACATGAACACGACTCTCCAATACGGCCATGTGGTTGGTCGGCATGGCAAATCCCTGCTCTGGCACTCCCGGGAACCTAGTGACTTGGGAGGGAATGGGCCCAATTGTGGTGGTAGCTCACGTGTTCCCTTTGCAAGATTTTGTCCTTCATGCAAAACGGAAAATCTTTGAATCTTTGAATTGAGCCGCCAACCTAAGCTTGGTTGGGGTTTGGATACATGTGAAAAATTCCTAGATCATCGAACAAAGGTTCTGTACTCCGTTTCCCATCCGGAGCCCCCGTTTGGCGCGAAGATTTCCCCGACAACTTTACCACAAGAGCACACACCCGAGGCATTCGTTTAGCGGAATTAGACGCAAGGTTTTGGTGGAAGCCCCGTTTTTGGTGCGGGAACATGCATCGAGTTTACTGAAGACGTGCCGCGAGGTACATGTTGCTTCACGGATGAACTTACCGTGACCGGCAGTGCTGAGGATGGCCTGAAGGGAGACGGGGCACGCAGTTTGCGCTCTTGTTGCACCGTGAGAGCGTGTGCTGGTGAGGGTTGTACTTGTTGGGGTACATAGGCTCACCACCACTAGCGGAACACCACTCCGCTGTTGGACAGAGTGTTTGCACTTCGTGCTGAAAGGGGTATTGCCGTGTGGATCCCCAAGGGAATGTGCATATCCCAAGATGTTCCCTTCATAAAGTCCGTTCCGGACCCTGGCAACTCATTCCATTTGAAAAACTCCGTTCCAGCTAAACTCCATTCCATTCCATTTTGAAACTCCTATCCCAAGATCTCGAATATTCTTGTCGTACTGCAGAATTTGTGTTAAATAAGGAATAATAATGGCCTCGGCCACCGCGGGCTTTTTTCCTTATCCTTATGTTCTAATAATGTGTTTTGTAGAGCCAGGATGTTTTCCTAATTTTCTAATGGAGCCCAACCTCAGGGATGTATTTTGATGTGTTCCTCATTCTTTGCTTCGCCGCCTTCGGCGGTATTGTTCCTTGAATGAATGCACATAAGCATGCATGGGCACAAAGCAGGCACAAAGCGTAAGAGGGAATTCTGAATGTGCTAAGCACGGCTAACCAAGGACGTGCAGCGAATCACGTCGCACATCTGCTCCCACCAAGTATGTCAGAGCCGACTTGTGCCGAGGCTGAGCCTTTTGGGCAGTGATCGAGTAAGGCAAGCCCAAGGCACCAAAACCAGAGCGGCAATTTCATGAACGCAAATTCGGGGTGCGAAGCACAAAAAGTTTTTTCCCACCTAGTGCTGTAGTGTGTCTCCAAGCACTTGTTGTGGAATCCGTCCCCTGGAGTTGAGGCACCGGCACTTTAATGAGGATAGTGATGAGGATGATGAGAATGACCCAGCTTGGGTTGATTTCATGGTAGAGATGGGGAGGAAGATGAGGAGGTTCAAGAGGAGGAGGACGATGACAATCAATTGCCGACCAATCTTGCTGATTGATAGCTTTAAAGCTACTACCACCCGCGGTGGACGAAGTACATGCATTCGACCCAAGTACTCATGAGTTTAGTGTCACATGTGGACAACGCCGATGTTTTGGCTGCTGTCGGATCTGTGGCAGATTGAAACTCAGGTATCACACCTGGGTGATCGATCAATCACTCTACTGTATATACAGGTCAACACAGTCAGGCACCGTTTTGGTGCCTTTGCGGTCCCCACAGTAGCCACAGAAACGGTCAAGCGGGTAACCGGGCAGATCACGGAGTGTCAAACCACCAGGTGCCAGTATGCAATTTGCAGCCTATAGAACGGCGCTGGGGCCGCCAGCGGCAAGCTGTGGCAAAGCGCGTACAAAAGTACGAACTAGAGTCTCTGTACACAGAGCGCAGACGCTACGTAATTCGCGGTCGTCTCTGGACGATGTCTGTGTTGCGGCGTTCCTGACACATTTGTGGGATGCGGCTAAGTAAGGGATAAGTCCCTTACTTAGCCGCGTCATCTTTTCTCCTCAGTATCTGACAGGACTTTCAGAAATTGACACAATGTTGGAACCGGATTTTTTAGGATCACATTTCTGATTCTGATTTCTATCTATTGCAGAAATTTGGCAATTTCAGAATGCATTTTTTTATCAATTCAAAGATTCAAAGATTTTCCGTTTTGCATGAAGGACAAAATCTTGCAAAGGGAACACGTGAGCTACCACCACAATTGGCCGTATTGGAGAGTCGTGTTCATGTTTTTTCGCTAGTGACCACCGTTTGCGGCTGAACTGGGTTTTTGAACGATTTTGCAGGCACGACGTCATGCGCTATGCACAGCAGCGGCGAACCATCCGCTTTCGTTTGAATTGGCATCAAAAGTGCGATATCTTGGACTTTTGCACTCAATGGTGGAGGGTGGATTGGCTTGCATCGTGTGGATGTCGCTATCACTTGAAGTGGTTTCCCTTACTGGCATTGCACAATTTGAGAACGGAGAAGGCTCTTTTACCACTTGTCACGGGTGCAGCCCGGATGCATTTTATTTGAGAACATTTTCATCAGCTCTCCCCCATTGAAGCCCGCATCCTTACTTTTCCGCTTGTAGCAGCTGCTAACCTGTGCGTGGCACCAAATTTTGGTTTTGTTTGGTTTTGGTTTTGGCCGACCCTTGCGGGCGCGGGTAAAATTTTGATCCCATCCTACGGAAGGCTCGAGAAGGTATTCCTTCTGCCTCGGGAGACTTCGCGATTGCCGAAGAGTTGGCGTGCCCCAAATGACAAATTGTTTATGGTATAGATGCGATGCCATTCAAACTGAGACGTCCAAGGGTCGTCCATTTTCCTGTTTTCAATCCCTTTTGTACCGTGCCCCCCATCAGATTATTGGTGTTGAGACCAGCAGCACATGGGGCACCGCATTTTGCTGTCTATATCGAGTTCCATGTCTTTGAGCTTTTGAGCGCTGCTCGCTTGCTTTGCATTGTGTTGTACAATTCACCCTTCCATGTACTATCCGGGTGAATTTGAACACACCTCCTAATTGGGAGCCTCGTGTTTTGTGCTTGCTCAAAACACTGGTTTAACTTAATTACCTCTTCATTAGGCATTTGTCAGTTTGTTCCCTTTTTGCCATGTCTGGGCTTCACGGGAGCAGCGGGATGCAAGAGGACGCAATTTTTGTGTCCGACGATTCACACGCGGAATCGGGTACGGCCAAGGAATTGGCCGAGTTGAAGGCCATGCTCCGTCGACAGGATGCGGAGGTGGAGCGCTTGAGGGTACAATTAGCCGCCACGGAGATTGAAAAGCGCGAGGACACGGAAATCCCGGACCTCAACTTGGATGGGATAGAGGAGTTTTTGAAGAAGGAAAGAGTCACGGTTTGGATGAAGGATGCATGTGCGGTATTAAAGCAGTATGTGACGGCGGTTCCGAAGCCGAGTAGGCCAGCAGACGTGGGAGGTAAGCAAGGAGAACAATTAAGTCTCGGAGATGCGTTGGCGTACAGAATGTGGAAAGTCCTCATTGTTGCACATGCGACTTACGTGAAGAGGTATTCGCCGGGACAAGCATCGGGGCCCAAAGGAAAGTCGGAAAATTTTGATGAGGCCATGGCGAGTGGCGGGGATTCCTGGAGATACAAGAGTATTCAATTCAAGAAACGGGACGGGGTAGCCTACTGGTTATCCAAGGCCGGAGACTGGATACCGGTGGACGCACAACCCAGCGAAGATTGCCGTAGATGCACGGCGGCGGGAAAGCTGGAGAACTTGCGGTACTGGTGTTTCCGGTGCCCATTGTGGTCGTGACGAGAAAACCCGTGGCGGTATCGGGATGCCGTCGCGGGGATCGAACCACCGGGAGAGCAGAGGCCGACGTACCGGTGGTTGGCGCTTGAGTTTGAGTCGCACCGACGTGAGGAAGAACCCACAACACCTGTGGGTGTTGCAATTCGGGGTTGGAAGCCGTCTACGACGGCTGGATACGCGTCCAGTTTGCGAAGGTTGGGAGACCTTGAGGAATCCTTGGGAGAAGAGGGCAACTTGCCTTCCATCCTATCTCGGAAACTCGCTCAGCACGTTCAAAATGGTGGCAGCTCAAGTGGGGCGAGAGGCATCATCTCGGTAGTGCGGGCTTGTGAAGACCTCCAAATGGTTGCAGGGGTCGTCAAACCACTGCATTGGCGGCTTGCTAAAGCGGGGGCCCAAGCGGGAGTCCAAGAATATGCAAGTCCTGTACTGCTGCGTCATTTGGTGGATAGAACGACTTCGGATGGCGAAAGGGCGGTCGTGGCAATGGCCCTGGTGTCATATGTTTGTTTTCTTAGAGTGGCGGAGGCTGCTAGCGTACGTGTTGGGGATGTACGTGACAGCAGTTATTTGGTTTTTTGGAATAGTAAGACAGGACATGAAGGGTGGCAGAGGAGGCCGGTGCCTCCTTGGGTCAGGCCGTTTGTTGAGTGGCTTCACGACTGGGCTGAGGGACGAGGGTGCGCCAGGGACGACTTGCTCTTTCCTGCAGGGGCTCCTCAGCTCGAGAAAACAATGGCGGACTTGGTGCGTGGGACGGCATGGTCCCGACATCGGTGGCACTGTTTCCGACGTGGAGGAGCTGCAGCGTGCTGGAAGAGAGGACCGGCCCTGCCTCATTTTAAATGGTGGGGCAGATGGGCAGCAACGGCGACGGCAATGGCGTATGCGCTTGGGTACCGAGATGAAGAGGTTGTGGCCCCGCTTTGTCTACCACAGGTTTGGGGTTCCGTATCAGCGGCAGCTTTCGCGGATCCGCAGCAAGTATGGGGAGACATCATGTTCGATGAGCGGCATCAGGACAAAAACCGGCCGGTGTGGGGCCGGAGCGAGCGACGCCGAGCAGCGCCCAGTATGTTCAGGGGTAAGAGATTTGCAGGGGAACCGAGATCTGATGCGGCAGACTTGGGCAGTTCATCGGAGGACACGGGATCAGGAGTATCGGCCGATGATGGGCCGAGTGTGCGTTCGGGTGTCCGGAGGACTGCAGAGGTTGTTCCAGCGCCAGAGGCAAGAAGGAGTTCAAGAGCAGGACCGACGATGGGGAGGCCAGGTGTCGCTGAGCGGGGACTTGCGGGTCCTGCCGGTCCACTCCCCAGCGGGGGATCGGATGCCAGCGATGCAGCGAGTGCTGGGCAGCAAGTGCCCGGCAATGGAGGAGAGAGGGCAAAGTTCAGATTCACGGCGCCGCCGCCGGGACGACCAAAGGCGCCAACGAAGTCGGGGCCATGGCGGTCAGCCGCTGAGCCTGCCCGAGGGCACCGAGGAGTCAAGCGTACGGTGGGTGGCAGAGCCCTTTCAGTACCAGCAGGCCGGAAGGGTGGCGCGGCGGTGGCGGTGGCGACGCCTTCAACGAGACGCCCGGTTACCACAAGGGTGGCGGGAGCTACACGACGACCGCGGCACAGCGATGGAGAGTCCGGACCGGGACGGAAGCGATCCAGGACTCTACCCAGTGGAGCCGGCAGCACCAGGGGGGGGGCTCGCCAGCAACGGTGACCAGCCCCTGGGCTCCCCCTTGAGAGTGCCTGGGATTCTGGGGGGTTGGGTGGGCACGGAGGCTGGCCTGCATCTTAAAGGTGGAATTCTCCTGACCATCATGGCTGTGCTGACCCAACACTTCTGGTGGCTCAAGTGTAGGCTACAGTGTGCAGTAGGGGTTCTGGTGCGTCGTCTGTGGATACTGTTGAATCACATTATTTCTGTTTGTGAGGACTTTCGGTTGGATGAGCCACTGGGGATTTGCCTGATGGCAGTACAGTACCTCTCGCCAGGGGTTTGGGATTCTGTTAATCACCTCTCCACCTCTCCCAAGCCTAGGGAAGCGAAGGTCACCCCGGAGATTTTGGAGGCTGGTATAGGTAATGTGGGGTGCTATGCGATGTCTGAAGCGGAATGGGATGCTGCGGTGCCCCCGGAGTTTTTGGAATTCATGAGAACTTTTGATCTGCGGGAGGCTGACAGGGGAAATGGGAGGGTGCGAGCAACGGTGAGTGGAATGACGGACGCCATTCGAAGGACTGGTGTTTTACATGATGAATCACCCTCTCTACCGCCAACCTGTTTTCCTTTTGTAATACCCAAAAATGATATTAAGTGCTCCTTGATTTTAAGTTGCGTGGGTATTCACAGGGGATTGCATCTCAAGCCACCAAAGTTTTCACTAGCGTCTTGGGAGGGAATAGGTAGATGGATGGCGGAGCAGCCGGCTGGGGTGGAACTGTACGGTACTCATATCGACCTCTCTAATGCCTTCTGGTCGTTCCTGTTACCCAGAAAAGCGAGGCGAATTTTCCGCTTCTTTACCCACCAGAAGGGGGGGCTCGTGTCGCTGGACCGCCTCCCGTTTGGGTGGGCCTTTTCGCCCTATCTGTGTCAGGAGATATTGGGGCGGGTGGTGGGAGATGCAGTGCCGGATGGGGTCTTTTTGGTGCATTACTTGGATGACTTTATTTTGTTATCCAGCGACAAACCCCTGCTTGGGACAACCACGAGTCACTTGAAAGATCGTATCGTGCGGGCGGGATTCTTGGTTAGTGCTAAGAGCACACTGAGCCCCGT
Organism: Eutreptiella sp. 'Long Island Sound 2002'; assembly: GCA_964036045.1. Classification (NCBI taxonomy): domain Eukaryota; phylum Euglenozoa; class Euglenophyceae; order Eutreptiales; family Eutreptiaceae; genus Eutreptiella; species Eutreptiella sp. 'Long Island Sound 2002'. The sequence goes on along the minus strand of OZ038379.1, from coordinate 7,459,895 downwards.
CCAGAAGCTACAGGCCTTGGGGAAGGTGGTTGATTTGAAAGAACGTTCCATCCAAGTGCAGCCTTTTGTGTTCCTCCAGTTCCTGGTTGCGTGGTTGCGACTGGCCACGGGGGGGTACTCGAAGCGGCGGCTGGACAAGCTGCTGGGTACCCTGCAGTGGCATTTGCGGCCACGACGCGGGTTTTCAGGGGTGCTCGCAGGAGCGTATGCCTGGTCGAGATTTGGACCGGAAAGGGCGCCAGCCACCCCTGTTAAAGTGTTGGAGGGATTGGCGACAGCAATTGCGCGCATAGGCCAGAAGTGGAGACCGCTGTCGGAGTCGCGCATGCGAAGGGTATGGCAGCTGGGAGGTTGGTGCCTCTCTGAAAGGCCGGCATCTAGAGGCGATTTGTTTGGGGCTGTGATATTGGTGGATGCCGCCAAAGACGGTGTTTGCTACAGGGTGGGTGGTGTGTTGCCTGCTAACCAGTCTGTGCGAACATGGGTATGCCCGGACGGACCCTGTAACCAGCAGGTGGCGGAGCTCATGGGCATAGCGTGGGCGGTGAGATTGGCGGTGCGGTTGGGTTGGAAGGTTTTCACTGTCTTCGCCGACAGTATGGTGGGCATTGCTCAGGTGAGGGGTTTGAAGGCAGCATCCCATCTGCGTACCCAGTTGCGTGTGTTGCGCGCACTGACGTGGGTGCTGTATAACACAGGAGTGATAGTACGTCTAATTTGGGTGCCGTCAGAGCTTCATCCTGCCGATCCAATGAGTCGAGTGGACATGGATTTCGGGGGGCGGGTGCACCAAGCTGAGTTGGAGGCGTGGGAGAGATGGCGAGTATTGCAGAAGTATCCTGAACTCTGCTGGGTGCAAGGCCTAGCTTATGTATGACGCCCACCTGGGTCGCGCCGCGGGTGTCAGAAGCCAGCCTGGTAAAGCTTTCCAGTGAGCCGAGGCAAGCATTGTTTAGTATTGTTTCGTGCATGCACTAGGGTTAAACTCGTGTTTTGAGCTTGCTCAAAACACTGGTTTAACTTAATTACCTCTTCATTAGGCATTTGTCAGTTTGTTCCCCCCCCCCCCCACCCCCTGCCACTAATCGGGGCGGGTTTCTGCCACACTTCATAGCTGTTTTGTGGAGTGGGAGCGGTGGGATGTCCAGCTTAAGAGCGACAGTAGTGGGCGCAGGGGGGGGGGTTTGAAGGTGAGAGGGTGGCCTGCTCTGACCCCACCCACCCACCCCCTGCCGCGATTGAGTTACATCCGCGCATGACCAGCTATGATGGGCAGGGACGGGGCACTGTATGTTGAATGTATCTTTGCTTTCGTCGGCGGGACATGACAGAATACGCGGGTGAGTGAGTGCGTGAACGTGTGGGTATTGGTCGGGTCCCCTGCGGGGAGGCGAACGCTGTCGGTCACAACGATGTTATACTGGCCACTACGGTGGCAACTGAACAGGCCAGTGAGCCGAGGCAAGCATTGTTTAGTATTGTTTCGTGCATGCACTAGGGTTAAGCTTAAGGTTTTGTATTTGTCTCTTGAAGCAAGGATGAACATAAACCATCCGAGTGTCACGCATCATGAAGCTTTGAGGACATGGATGGGCTGCATGTGTCTCACCCGCATATTGTGCTTTGGAATCAACGCAAAATGATGGAGTGCAAGCACCGATGTTAGTAGCAAGTGTCATAAAGTTCAATTGCATAGTACGTAGGTGTTTGCCCTCATGCTGTAAATGCTAAAGGGAGGGCATTTCAATACTTTTGCACCCACCGTAAACCCAATTGTCTGCTCGTGCCGCTACTCCGCAGCTACTCCGCAAAAGTTCTTGTGTCATGACGCTACGCTTGTTAGTTCACAAAATCATTGTTTTCCATTATTTAAATTATGTATTATGTATGTTCATGTATTACATATTATTCATTTCGTTTATTTACATGTAAAACGTGCAAGTAACCCGTTTTACCGGCACGAAAACGGGCTATTAACCCGTTTTTCTCGGCCATGTAACCCGTTTTACTGCCGAAAAAATAGGTGCTGTTTCTATTTTGTTTTTGGTTGCAAAGGCAATGCCATAGACTCCGGGTACCATGGACGCATCCCTACAACCCTTGGACTCGAGTCCGGAGACTCCACCCCAATAGGCTATGGTCCGACAGTCCAATCCCCCATCGTCCTCAGCATATGTATGCCTTGCAACAGAAGACATATTAAGGATGACTCTATGTATCTGGCATATTCATCACCAAGACCATGTCTTATGTGACTGCACTACATTTGGTACCGAATTCAAGTAGGTTTGAAATAAATACGGTCCCTACTTACTGTGGCATGGACAAGGGCGTGGCTATGACAAAGGCGAGGGGTACCTTGTTTGACACAGCCACCTACCATGAGCTACTGCATCACTACTACGGAAACCTACTATGGAAAGGCACACAAACGGTGTTGTTTCTATTTTGTTCCTAGTTGCAAAGGCAATGCCTCAGACTCCGGGTACCATGGACGCATCCCTACAACCCTTGGACTCGAGTCCGGAGACTCCACCCCAATAGGCTATGGTTCGACAGTCCAATCCCCCATCGTCCTCAGCATATGTTTGCCTTGCAACGCCAAGCGCAGGGAGCAAAAATTCAGAAGTGGTCCCCAACAAAGGGGAGCAAAATCAGAAGTGGCTACCTCACCCCTGCCTTCTCGGGGGCCAAAAAGGGGGCGGAAATGCTATGGTGCCCCTGCATTCTCGGGGATCCCCAACGCCAAGCGCGGGGAGCAAAAATTCAGAAGTGGTCACCAACAAAGGGGAACAAAATCAGAAGTGGCTACCTCACCCCTGCCTTCTCGGGGGCCCAAAAGAGGGCGGGTATGCTTTGTCACCCCATTCTCGGGGATCCCCAACACCAAGCGCGGGGAGCAAAAATTCAGAAGTGGTCCCCAATAAAGTAGAACTAAATCAGAAGTGGCTACCTCACCCCTGCCTTCATGGGGGCCCAAAAGAGGGTGACGTATTCTTTGTGGCGTTTTGGCGACATTCTCGAATCCCCTCTTAATTCCATTTGAGTCCACACGGGCAAGGGAATGGTGACACAAGTGGGCGGTCAGGTTCACGCAAGCCGGGGGTCAGAACCCGCTCCCCAGTCGCCACGTGTGAAACCGAAACAGGGCATTCCCGCAGACATACAAATGAACCCACGAGGCACACGCAGAGCGTTGCTAAAGGGTGGGGCTGAGCTGTGCGGGGGGGACCCCAACCCCGCAGAGGATTGTGAGGCCTTTGTCTTCACATGGGACGGGGCACAACAAACCCGACTGAAACCCCCCGTTCCCAGAAGACCAACAAATGCCATACTACTGCAGCTGTACATTGGGGGGGGGGGGGGTGGCAGGACAGGGCAGACAGGGGACTAGGGCCCGAACCCACTCCCATGTCCCATCTCCACCCGCGCTTCTTATTGCCATCCCTGACCGTCCTTGTCGGCCAATGGACAATGCGGCCCAATCACTTACCGGGGGCTTTGGGGGGGGTGTTAGATCCCCCCCACCCCACCCCCCACCCGCGAGATGTTGAGTTGTGAAGCAAAATTCTGGGCACCCGCCTAAAATGGTAAAAAAAAATCAACCAATTGAAGACAGCCTTTGACGAAGGTGTGGGGGTCTGTAAAGGGGGGACGGGGTGCGGACGTACTCCGCGGCCGCCATCTCCATCGTGGCTAAGCGCCAGTGAACATCAAAGCCCAGAGGAACCCACGCCCACGGCAGGTATTCGTCTCCGCAAAGCACGGGGTCTCTGGGGCTGAGGTGATCGTACAGTCGACGTGCTCCAGGACCCCTACAAGCTGCCCCATGACTGCCAAGCGGTGGATACCGATGCCTTCGACTTCATCCAGCGTCATCTCAAAGCACGACCAACCCTAGGTGCACCCGGGGGGCCTCTACCAGAGATGTATTGGATATACTGGATCCTTGTATGGTCCCCCTGACCCCGGCGTCAAAGGTGCCAGAAAAAAATTTTTAAGCTTAAATCCTGTTGCACCAAAGGCGCAGAAGAAAATTCTGCCTCAAACAGTGGAACGGGAGGAGGGGCGGGGGGGGGGGGGAGAGGGGTCCAGCCGGGGGGGGGGGGGATCCCCCCTCCTCCGACGGTAAACGGTCGTTCTAATACATCCCTGGCCTTTACACCATCTCCAGCAGATGCCTGTACATCAGCCCCCTCTCTTTCTGGCCCTCTTTCTGAAGGTCATGCCGTGCCCATTGCTGCACCCCTGCGCAACCCCATGCTGCGCCCTTGCGCCACCTTGCCCTGCGCCCCTTCGCGGTCCCACCCTGCGCCCCTGCGCAGCTCTGCACTGTGCCCCAAGAATTTGTACGCTGCCCCCGTGTGCGCCTTTCTGGTGCGGTCCTTCAGGTTTCGACGCAGAGTGGCTTCCTATGAGCAGCCATCTTCACGATCCGCCTCCTGTAGCATGGACTGCAAGCCGTTCCGAATTGGTACCGCCTGCTTGCTCCGCTCGCATGTCCCATCGCCAACTGTAACCCCTCTTCCAGGACCCCAGGGTCAGTCCTCCTCCACCACGGATTTGCACGTGGGCTGTGCATCCGCCGGCTCCATTCTTCGCCTGAGAAGAGCGGGTGTGCGACTGAGAGACAGGGGGTTCCTTCGAAGACCTCTGGTATTTGTGGTCTCCCCCCCCCGGCCCAGAACCGTCCCCCACCCTCTTCCCTTTGCTCAGTGCCGAGTGTGCGCATTGGCGTTGCTTGCCGATGCTTTTGAGGTCTACCACGTTTTTGGGGGGTTCTTTTGACCCCCTCCCCTGAGTTTTGCTTAAAAGGGGGCGCGGGGGGTCTGGAACCCAAAAGTCCAACAGTTTGTGTACCAAAAAAATTAGCCCAAATCAATATTTCCTGTTGTACATTTCACTTTTTTCCCACAATGTTTCAAATCGCATCACTGGCTTCTGTAGGTTTGTCAGATGCTGCCTGTCAAAAAAATCAACCTCCTAACGCTTTGACGGCACTATTAACCGCAAAAGCCAGGTACCACATGACTACGCGTATAAAGGCAACTTTTTTGGGACGAAATTTGAATATGTGCTCGCAATGTTGATGCTTCTTATGAACAGATATGCAAGTTGCAAAGCTCGAAGATCATGAAATCATGGGTGTTGGTCAAATCGGGTCCGAGAGGGAGGGGTGTTAGCCCCCCCCCCCCCCCAAGGAGATGCTGAGTTGTTAAGCAAAACTCTGCCCCTCCCCCACAAAAAAATTCTTAATGAATTGCTGCCATGACCTGCCACCCCTCGAGAAAATGGTGGGCTAACAGCGGTGTCCGAAAATGGCTAAGATCGCCAAAAATTAATCCAAATAACGCTGTGCAAAAACGGCCGAAACGCCTGAAAACAATACAACTACCGCCATCCGAAAACGGCCAAAGCTGTGTCTGCGGCATATTGCACATCACCGGTCCCGCCCCCGCTCAGGCGCAAGATGTGAAGCCAATGGGTGTCCGTTTGTGGCTGTTGTGGAATCCGGGGATATCCGTGGCCTCCTGTTAAATCGGACACGAGCGTGCGGTACCGCCTTTGCTGGAAAAGATCACGGAAAGGCGTGCCAAGTGGTGCCGGCAACAATGATCACTTGGCAATGATCATCGCGGCATCATGGCAGGGGGTGGTGTCTTCTATGCATGTTGAATTTGTGTTTTGCTTTGCGCTGCCTATGTTACCAATGCAACCTAAGTCTTGAGACTTGTC